>VZQC01011134.1:2896-45396 GCA_009823505.1 Rhizomys pruinosus | reverse complement strand
GGAGAAATGTGGGCAAGATTAATGTTTGTGTCTGAGGTGGCTGGGGCTTACTGTCCCTGCACTGGGAGGAGTGGGTGGATGTTTTCTAGGCAGAAGGGTACACCTTGAATTACCCATTACAAAAAGGTGTTGGGGGATGAATTGGCTCAGTCCGGGTTGGAGTCTACAATGTTTTTCAAACCTGGGCCTACTCTAAACAGGTCAAAACAGACAAGGGGCCTTGCTTTACATCTCAGTCCCTAAGGCCAGATTTTTTTTTAATAGATGGAATATCAAACACATCACGTATTCCTTATCTAACCCACAAGGACAAGCGATCATTGAAAGAACCACCAACTTTAAAACAAAAATACGAAAAACAAAAAGGGGAGAGGACTGGTACCGCCCGGTCCTGCACCTGCAGTCTGCAGGGGGCATTTAAACATAAAGTTGGTTAAATTTTTTTCCAAAATGTACTTAAATAGATTTCAAAACACTGGACAGTTACCCCAGACACCAGCAAACAGTCAATGGAAGATCCTCTAACCCAGCAAATGGCGAGGCCCAGACCACGCTTATAACCCACAGGGCCTAGGATGTTGGCTGAATTATGCCCAACAGACTTGAATACGACCTATTCTGGTCCCGAAGGAGCATCAAATATGACCCCCGGACAACTTCTTAACCCCAACCAAGGATGAACTCCTTAAGGTAAATACCCCTTGTTCTTACAGAAATAATCTGATGCTCCTGGCGTCGGAATTCTACCCCTATGGCACCATGGGAAGACTGAGTCATCAGAAAGTCACACAGGCCTCGCACCAATCATCTGGTCAGTGGTGAACGTCTCTACTGGAAATGTCTCAAGGGCTTCTCAAAAAGGAACAACAGAGAGTGCATCTGGCCTACTCTCCAAACCGATTTCTGCTTGTTAGCAGCGCGGTTACTTCAATGGACAATGGGAACGTGATGAAGGGAGGTGGATAGTAACTAGAAAGTGGGAATGTTGATGATGCCCTGGGACTAATCCCGTTGTGTCACCTAGAAGCGGAAAACAGTAATGACCTCTTGTGCATTATACCACCCAGCAGGGGGCCTGTCAGTTTCAGTAGACATAAAAGAAGATAGGAACTGTCCCTTGCCCTGGCGGGCATAATAGGGTGGGAGTCGCAGGCGCAGCTACTGGAGGGACAGCTCTATCACTAACACAACAATGGAAGAGAGTCTCAGACACAACTGATGAAGTATAGAAAAGTAGAAATAACTCTGAGACACATGAAGGCATTCATTTGATTCTTTAGCAGAGAGTGGTCTCTTCAGAATAGAAGGGGGCTTGATCTCCTTGCATGGAACAGGGAGGGATATCCAAGGTTAGGGGAAGAATGCTCTTTTAGCAGACCACTCTGGTGCAATTACAAAGAATCTAGAACGACCTAGGAATAGCCTTGAAAAAAAAAGAAGCTCACGGTAGGCCCTTTGCTTGCTAACCGGGTTATAAGGTTAGCTAGAAAACAGGCAGAAGAAGTCCAATAATGGCCTTAGGGCAAAAGTATGGCCCCTCCCCCTCGTAATATCTACAAAAGGCAGCATGCAGGACTCTCAGAAGACTGGGTAAGGCTTTTTTGTGGTGCGGCCAACCTAAGACGGGGATAGCCAAATACTGCTATCTACTCAAAGACGGTTAAGAGCTGAGCCCAGTAAAATCACCAACCTAAGACAGGACATACCAAATAAAAGCAAATAAAACGGGGGAAATGAAGGCTGGAATAGCCAGAAGATAGGCCTGAAAAAAGAAACCTGTGCTAAGGTTTCGTCGAACTCACCCCCACCCATCGAGCAAGAAGGCTAGTTCACTGTCTTTACCTCCATGTACTCATGATAATTAGGGACTATGCAGGAAGGGAAGGGTTGGATCAATTAGGGACTTGTAACTTGCTTAAAAGGACCAATTAGGAGAAAGACATATACCCGAGTAGGGAACCGGCAACGGCTTATAAGCCTCGTGAACCTGGAATAAAGTTGAGTTTTGGTGAGTCTGTAACACTTTGACTCTGACTCAAGCTGCTGATTGTTTTCGGTTTGGCAGCGCACTTACCATCCCCAGCCCCATCTCGTCGCGGGCTGCAACAGAGTGTAAGATTTTCGGCGGCGAGGAACATGGAGAGGGTGGTCTTTGCGCCCCAACCTCTCTCGCTAACGACCCCCCGCCAAACGCCAATGCCCTCAACTGAGGAGTGGGATAAAAAATGTATCATCTACAACAATGGAGTGTTCTCCATAGTCAGTAAATGAAGGATGACACAGGAACTTTGCAGCAAGATGGATGGAACTAGAAGCCATTATTCAAGTGGAAGTACAAGTCCCCAGAAAACAAACAATGAATGGTATGCTTCATTTGGATGCTAGATACAAAATCCAAGTTGAAGGTCAACTGAGCAAAGTTAATGCTTAATGTCTCTTTATCGGAAAGCAACTGTGGTGTTATTTAATCCCGTAACAGGGGCCCTAAGAATTACCTACCACTTACTTTTCAGACTTTTGTAATGTTTGGTATAACGGGTGGAGGGTATTATGCATATTTAAGTAAATATAGAAGTAAAGGGAAAAGTGTGCGATTCCTAAAAATTTTTGGAATTAACACACTTTTTTTTTTTGTCTTTTTGAGAACGGGTTCTCTCCTGTAGCCCCATGCTTCCTGGACTCACTCTGAGTCCAGCGGCCTGACTCACAATTCCTGTCCTGCCTCTGCCCTCCCAGTGCTAGATTACAGGCGTCGAGCACCATGCTTGGCATACATTAATTTCAGCGTCATAATTTTGGTATAATGTGGTGACATATATATAGAATATTTTGGAACAATCCACAAATATGAGAGACCAAACCAACAAGGACTTGTGTCAAAGAACTGACAACACGACCATAAACTTCTAGCCATAAAGACATAACATAACCTCTGCATGAGAGAACACATTAAAAACGAGAAAAAGATTCAGAACATGTGTGCAGCAGAATGCACAATTTGGTGGGTGTGGGGGCAACGGAAAGGGGAAGGATCTAAATTGGAGTGAAGAAAATGTTGTATGAAATGGCACAAAACATCAGTAAAAAATATAGAAAATAGAATTAAAATTAAACTAAAAATAAAGAAAAAAATTATAGCTCATGCCTTTAATTCTAACTACGACTGGGACACACGAACGCAGGAAGATTTCTTTGTTGAGTTCAGGCCAGTGTGGGTCTGCATAGTGCTCCGCCAGCTGGGAGGATACCGAGAGACCATGTGTCTCAAAAAAACAAACAATAAGCAAGAAAGAGAAAATATACTCCACAGCGGGGACAAGCCACTAAGCCTCACTCCTTCGATGGCCTTGCGTTGGCATCTGCCTCTCCGGGCTCCTGTTCGGCTTCCCTCGTGTCACTTGGGAAGTATGAGAATAAACCTTTTCCCCTGAGTTTGTTTGGCCAGTGGGTTTATCACAACAGAAAGTCACTAGTACCACACCCCACGCCACAGTACCTATTTTTTCGAAGGTGCTCGGGATCCAGTTTAGCCCCAGAATGACTGTTTCAGCGTGTGTGTACATGCCATGGAAACTGGAAGCCAAGTTGTCACCACAACTTAAATAAGAAAATGCCAATAGTTTACCTTTCTTCATAGATTCTTTTTCCATTCCCTCCTTATATGTATATAAGAGTTCATCAACTTCATTCAGATCTAGAAAGCCTGAGCCATCATTGTCCCACTTCTGAAAGAGGGCTTCTAGGAGGATTGCTCGTCGGATTTGGAAAGAATTTTGTCTAACCTAGGATACAAACAGGATGACAAAACACAGAACACATAACGTTCATTGTGCTAGCCAGCATCTTGTGTGTAAAAGGTTATGCTGAGGGCTGGAGAGATGGCCTGTGTTAAG
The DNA here is from genome assembly GCA_009823505.1 of Rhizomys pruinosus. Lineage (NCBI taxonomy): Eukaryota > Metazoa > Chordata > Mammalia > Rodentia > Spalacidae > Rhizomys > Rhizomys pruinosus. The sequence continues at coordinate 41,503 of VZQC01011134.1, read as the reverse complement.
AGCGCCAACTGCTCTTGCAAAGAACCTGGGTTCGATCCCCGCACCCGACATGGTCGGCTAGAACTGTCTTTAACTCCAGTCCAGGGAATCGAAATCCTCTTCAACCCTCCGTGGCATTGCACACATGGGTGCCACAGACCATCATGCGACAGTACGTTCATGACCCATAAAAAAAAAAAGGTAGTGCTGCTGGGCGTGGTGGTGTGCAGCGCGTTTTAATCCTAGCATACGGGAGGCAGAGGCAGGCAGATCCTCGTTGTGATTAAGGTTAGTTCTAGTCCTACAGAGCAGTTTCAGGACAGCTGGGAGCTGACAGGAGACCTCGTCTCAAAAGACCAAAAAAAAAAAAAAAAAAAAAAGGAGGTAAAGTGCTTTTTAGAGAAAAACAACTTTATATGGGGCCTGAGGATATTAGATGGAAATTAGAGATTGAGTTAATCCTAATTGCCATTCTCCCTCCCTGAGTTCCTTTTTTGTTTTATTTCTTGTTATTTCTGTATGTGTATGGAATGTCCTCCTGCATGGGAGGGTTGGTGCCCCGTTGTCGTGGCAATGCCGTTGGAGGATCAAAGAGGGTGCCGGATTCCCCTGGGGCGGGAGATTCTCCTGGGAACTGGAGTTTCAGCAGTCTTTCTCGCCGCCATGGTGGGTGCTGGGAGATCGAACCCGGGTTCTCTGTAAGAGCGGTCGGTCCTCTGGATAACCGCTAGGCCATCTCGCCAACCCCCATTTCCCTGTTTTCATGTCTTCAAACCCAAAAGACATCAGGAAGTCGTGTCCGCTCTGCAACCAATACACTTTATTTATTTTATTTATTATTTTTTATTTATTTATGTTATTTTATTTATTTATTTCTGTATAATGTAGACTGTATTGATGTCTGCATCAGGTCTGTGCACTGCCACTGTACGTGCAAGCTGGGAGATCAGAAGAGGGAGTCCGGATCCCACGGGAAATGGATTCTCCTAGATTTGGAGTTTGCAACGGATCTGCTTCTTGGCGCCATGCGGGTGCATGGGGGATCAAACCCGAGGTCCTCTGGCAAAGAGCAGCGTCCGCTCTGCATCAGTGAGGCCACTCTCTCCAGCACAATAATCTGGTTTTAAATGATTAATGAAAAAAAATGAATTAATTGTGCAATGCTCAAATAAGAAGAAATGGCTGTAAATTTATATTAAAACATTTATTACACTTAAACTTGGACTTTGTTAATACTATGTTTTAGATTTTCAACTAGATTAGACTTAGATGATGGACAATTATTGAATGTACTATTTAATTTAGTAAATGTTTAATTTCCAAAGAGAATAATAACATACACATGGTAGCACATTGGTCTAGAATCCTAGCACTCAGGAACCATGGAAGATGTTGGTTATTCAAGGTCACCTGGATACATAGTGAGACTCTATATAAAGACCAAACGGCTAGAAGCCAGGGTGCTGACACAACACCTTATATCCAGTACCAGGGAAGCAGAGGCAGGGTGGATCTGTTGTGAGTAGACCAGCCTCCTCTACATAGTGAAGTCCAGGCCCCAAGCTACATAGTGTAGACCTCCTGTCGAAAAGCAAAACAAACAAAAACAAAACAAAACAAAGGCGAGAGATGTAGCCTCAGTGGTTTGCTATGTTTACAGAGCCCTTAGGTTATCCTCACTAGTTGAGATGAGGTGGCTGTGCTAGCACATAGCACATGAGGTAAAGTAGTACTTTCTATTTAAAGAATTTATTTATTGTGCTCACTTCAGCACACATGATACTAAAATTGGATGATACAGGAGAAGATGTAAAGATGGCCTGTGCAAAGGATGACATGGAAAATTATGAACGCCGTTCCATCTGTTATATAGCATAAAAGAGAAAGTGTTAAACATTGTGTCCTGTAACTTCGTGTATACCTTTAAGTATATAATGTGCTGGTAAAAATAGTCCTTACACTTGTAGAAAAGGGTTGGGCCATTTTGAAAATGAGATCTTGCTTGTGCCATAATGCAGAACTGAACTAAATAAAAACAGATTAGTTTAACAAATGAATGCTTTCAAGAAAGATGAGTTAGACCTTCAGCAGTAGATACTAGCATTCTAAATTAATATAATTGGTGACAACTGATGATCCAGAATTTTTGTTTTTTCTTTGTAGAGGGGACATGTATTCTGGGTGTTCTTTTTAAAAGGAAACATTTGGGGCTGGAGAGATGGCTCAGTGTGGTTAGGAGCACTGAACTGCTCTTGCAAGAGGACCTGGGTTTGACTTCACAGCAGCCCCCAGGGTGGCTAAGAACTCTATAGCTGGGCATGGTGGGTGTGCACAACCTTTAATCCCACGAACTCGGGAGCAGAGCAGAGTTCTCTGTGAGTTTCAAGGCCAGCCTGTCTAAGAGTGAGTTCCGGCGCAGCTGGGGCTACAGGAGACCGCCTTAAAAACAAAAAAAAAAAAAAGAGAAGAAGAAGAACGAAGAAAGAAAGAAGAAGAAGAAAAAAGAAAGAAAAATGTTTTTTAAAACTAACATATCACAAGATAATCTCGCCCTAAGTCCTTGTGATAGTAGTTTATCAGGGCCGAAGCAGTAGATTATACACAAACAATAACAGTTTTTGCTCTGTGTTTTGGTTTATATAGAGAAATTTCAGAGATCCTACCAAAAAGAAACATAAATCTGTGACCGAACAAAGTGTCAACCTGTGGAACTGAAAATGTTTCCTTTTTATTTTAATTATTTTTATTTTGAGAGAACAGGGTCTCAAGTACTAGGATTAAAGGTGGTGCGCCACATGCCCGGCAGTTCTTTATTTATTATTTCATGGTATGAGTGTATGTCCCGCATGGGTTTTAAATGCCAACTGTCATGGCAATGCCTGAAAAAAAGTGAAGACAGAGAGGGTGTTAGATCCCTGAGTATTGATACAGACAGTTACTGCTTTGTTACTGCCATGTGTGAGTGCGGGATTTGAACCTGGGTCTTCTGATAAGAACATCCAGTGCTGGGCTGGAGAGATGGGCCTAGGGGTTAAGAGGCTGTCTGCTCTTGCCAGAAGACCTGGGTTCGATCCCAGCACCCGCATGGTGGCTGAGAGCCGTCTTTAACTCCAGTTCCAGGCGAATCCAACACCCTCTTCTGACCTCCCGGGCATGCATGACACGGGTGCATAAGACCTGCAGCAGACAGTAACATAACACGTACAAAATAAATAAAGGAATTAACAAAATATATTAGAAAAATTAAAAGAAATCTTTTATGGTTTCTTGGCTTCTTCCTGCTCATGATATGTTATCTTTCCAGAGTAATTTTAATGCATGAACTTTATTTTATAAACTCTTGAACTGTGTATTGCATGTAAAATATGTACAGTATTCATGTCAACTTCTCTTTAAAAGTTAGCTTATAAATATTGTAGAATTTCTTCTTGGTCAAACATTTGTTTTTTTTAGTTTTTTTTTGATTAATTTTATATATTTCGTATTTTGTATGTATGTACTGTCATGCATGCAAGTCTGTGCACCCAATGTCTGTGCAATGCCGCCGTAGGTCAGAAAAGGGTATCAGATTCCCCTGAACGGAGTTCTCCTGGAATTGTGAGTTTCAGACGCTCTCGGCCGCCATATGGGGGGCCCTTGCCCTGGCGGGCATAATAGGAGTGGGAATCACAGGCACAGCTACTGGAGGAACAGCTCTCAGACAGATAGAAAAGGTAGAAATAACTCTGAGACACATGAAGGCATCATTGGATTCTTTAGCAGAGATGGTCCTTCAGAATAGAAGGGGGCTTGATCTCCTTGCACTGGAACAGGGAGGGATATGCCAGGCTTAGGGGAAGAATGCTGCTTTTATGCAGACCACTCCGGTGTAATTACAAAGAATCTAGACGACCTTAGGAATAGCCTTGAAAGAAAAAAGATAGCTCACGGTAGGCCCTTGCTTGCTCAACCGGGTTATAAGGTTCGCTAGAAAACAGGCAGAAGAAGTCCAACTAATGGCCTTATGGGAAAAGTATGAGCCCCTCCCCCTCGTCAATATCTACAAAAGGCAGCATCAGACTCCAGAGACGGGTAAGGGCTTTTTTGGGTCGGCCAACCTAAGACAGGGGGATAGCCAAAACTGCTATCTACTCAAAGACGGGTAAGAGCTGAGCCCAGTAAAAGCACCAACCTAAGACAGGAGCTATGCCAAATAAAACAAAAAGGGGGAAATGACGGCATGGAATAGCCTAGAAGATAGGCCTGAAAGCCTGTGCTAGAGTTTCGCGAACTCTCCCCCGCCCATAGAGCAAGGAAGGTTAGTTTCCGCATACTAACATGATAATTAGGGACTATGCTAGGAAGGGAAGGGATTGGATTAATTAGGGACTTGTAAATTAAGCCTCCTAAAGGGACCAATTAGGAAGAGACATATACCCGAGTAGGGAAGCCGGCACGGCTTATAAGCCTCTGTAAACCTGGAATAAAGTGAGTTTTTGAGCTGTAACACTTTGACTCGACACCCTGCCGTGATTGTTTTCGGTTTGGCAGCGCACTTACCCTCCCCAGCCCCACTCCGTCGCGGGCTGACAGAGTGAAGATTTTCGGCGGCGAGGAAGCTGGAGAGGGTGGTCTTTGCCAACAACCTCTCTACGACCCCCGCAACCCAAGTGCCCCTCAACTGAGGAGTGGATAAAGAAAATGTAGTACATCTACACAATGGAGTTCTCCATAGCAGTAAAGGAAGATGACATCAGGAACTTTGCAAGCAAATGGATGGAACTAGAAGCCATTATTCTAAGTGAAGTAACACAGTCCCAGAAAAACAAACAATGGATGGTATTCTTCATATGTGGATGCTAGCATCAAATCCATAGTTGTAAGGCAAACTGAGCAATGTTAATGCTATTATTTCTTCTTATCTGAAAGCAACTGTGGTGTTATTAGTTGAATCCCTTAACAGGCCCTAGAATTAACCTACTACTTACTTTCAGACTTTGGAATTTTGGTATACGGGTGGAGGGTATGTATGCATATTTTAGAGTAATATAAAATTAAAGGGAAAAATGTGAATTCCTAAACATGTTTTGGAATTAACACACTTTTTTTTTGTCTTTTTGAGACAGGGTCTCCCTGTAGCCCCAGCTGTCCTGGAACTCACTCTGTAGTCCAGGCTGGCCTTGAACTCACAAAGTTCTGTCTGCCTCTGCCTCCCAAGTGCTAGGATTAAAGGCGTGCACCACCATGATTGGCAATACAGTTTATTTTCAGACGTCATAATTTTGGTATATGTGTGACATATATATAGAAATATTTTGGAAAAATACAAATTGGAGAGAACAACAACAAAAGGACTGGGTCAAAGAACTGACTAAAACAGTAAACTTCTACCTAAAACAATAAACCTCTGCATAGAAAAACATTAAAAAACTGAGAAAAAGATTCAAGACATGTACAGCAGAATGCACAAATTTGGGTGGGGTGGGGGCACGGAAAGGGGAATGAGTCTAAATTGGAGTGAGAAATGTTGTATGAAATGCACAAAACATCAGTAAAAATATTAAAATAAATTAAAATTAAACTTAAAAATAAGAAAAAAATTATAGCTCATGCCTTTAATTCTACCAATTGGGACACAGAAGCCAGAAGATTTCTTTGAGTTCAAGGCCAGTGTGGTCTGCATAGTGCTCCAGGCCAGCTGGGGATATAGAGAGACCTTGTCTCAAAAAACAAACAAAATAAGCAAGGAAAGAAAAATAACTCCACAAGCCAGGGGAGCAAGCCACTAAGCCTCACTCCTTCGATGGCCTCTGCTTTGGCATCTGCCTCCGGGCTCCTGTTCTGGCTTCCCTCTGTCACTTGGGAGAGTATGAAATAAACCTTTTCCCCCTGGAGTTGTTTTGGCCATGTGGTTTATCACAACAGAAAAGTCACTAGTACACAGCCCCACGCCACAGTACCTGATTTTTTCGAAGGTGCTCGGGATCCAGTTTAGCCCCAGAATGACTGTTTTCAGCTGTGTGTGTACATGCCATGGAAACTGGAAGCCAAGTTGTCACCACAACTTAAATAAGAAAATGCCAATAGTTTACCTTTCTTCATAGATTCTTTTTCCATTCCCTCCTTATATGTATATAAGAGTTCATCAACTTCATTCAGATCTAGAAAGCCTGAGCCATCATTGTCCCACTTCTGAAAGAGGGCTTCTAGGAGGATTGCTCGTCGGATTTGGAAAGAATTTTGTCTAACCTAGGATACAAACAGGATGACAAAACACAGAACACATAACGTTCATTGTGCTAGCCAGCATCTTGTGTTTTAAAAAGGGTAGTGCTGGGGCTGGAGAGATGGCCTAGTGGTTAAGAGCGCCAACTGCTCTTGCAAGAACCTGGGTTCGATCCCCGGCACCCACATGGCGGCTGAGAACTGTCTTTAACTCCAGTTCCAGGGGAATCCGAAATCCTCTTCTAACCTCCGTGGCATTGCACGACATGGGTGCACAGACCTACATGCAGACAGTACGTTCATACCCATAAAAAAAAAAAGGGTAGTGCTGCTGGGCGTGGTGGTGCACGCTTTTAATCCTAGCACTCGGGAGGCAGAGGCAGGCAAATCTTTGTGAGTTCAAGGTCAGTCTAGTCTACAGAGCAAGTTTCAGGACAGCTGGAGCTACAGGGAGACCCTGTCTCAAAAAGACCAAAAAAAAAAGTACGATAGTTTTACTACTTTACAATGTTCTTATTTAATATTTCCTGACCTTTCTTGAAGCAAAGCAGGCACACATTTTTACATACCTGGTGATTCTCTTATACCTAATTATTCTTACTTTTGTATCTTTTTAATATTCATGTATTTGTTTCTTTTCTAAATATTCATTGAATTCTTTGTTTGTAAGAGATACATTGGTGGTGTAAGGAATATTTCCTGAGATCAAAGTTTATTATTTGGTTAAAGAGATGGTACATGCACAAATGATTACACAGAAGAAGATAGTATATACTAAATATCACAGTGGAATAAGAAAAAAGTACATCAAGAATTCAAGTGAGGGCAAACCCAGGTCAAGGAAAATCTTATTATATGAGCCTGTGAGGCACTCCAAATTCCATTGATCTACTAAATGTTATTTGGTGTTTTGNTTTTATTTATTTATTTATTTATTTATTTATTTATTTATTTATTTATTTATTTCTGTATATGTATGAATTTATTGTCTGCATGCAGGTCTGTGCACCCGTGTCGTGCAATGCTGTGGAGATCAGAAGAGGGAGTCGGATTCCCCTGGAACTGGAGTTCTCCTGGAATTGGAGTTTCAGACGGTTCTCGGCCGCCATGCGGGTGCTGGGGATCAAACCCGGGTCCTCTGCAAGAGCAGTCGCTCTCCAGCCCCTTATCCTGGGTTCTTAAGGGATGTATTTTGTAATGAAAAAAAATGAATTAATTGCAATGCTCAAATAAGAAGAAATGGCTAGTAAATTTTTATATTAAACATTTATTTAACTTGAAATTGATTTTAATACTTTTTAGAATTTTCACTAGATTAGACTTAGATGATGGACAATTATTGAATTACTATTTAAATTTAGTAAATTTAATTTCAAAGAGAATAAATAATCCAGACATGGTAGCACATTGTCTATAATCCTAGCACTCAGGAGACCAGGAAGATTGTGAGTTCAAGGAAAGCCTGGGATACATAGTGAGACTCTATATCAAAGACAAACGGCTAGAAGGCCAGGTGTGCTGACACACACCTTTAATCCCTGTACTCAGGAAGCAGAGGCAGGTGGATCTGTTTGTGAGTTGAGACCAGCCTCCTCTACATAGTGAATTCCAGGCCAGCCAGAGCTACATAGTGAGACCCTGTCTGAAAAACAAAACAAAACAAAACAAAACAAAACAAAACAAAGGCTAGAGATGTAGCTCAGTGGTTGGCTAGTTTATGCAAGCCCTTAGGTTTAATCCTCAGTATGAGATGCAGGTGCATGTGCATACACATAGCACATGAGTAAATATGTACTTTCTCATTTTAAAGAATTTATTTATTGTGCTCACTTCAGCAGCACATATACTAAAATTGGAATGATACAGAGAAGATTAGCATGGCCTGTGCACAAGGATGACATGAAAATTCATGAAGCGTTCCATATTTTTAAGCATAAAATAGAAAAAGTAGTTAAAACATTTGGTCTGTAACTTGTTAACCTTTAAGTATATAATTGCTGGTAAAAATAGTCCTTACATTTCTAGAAAATGGTGCCATTTTGAAAATGAGATCTTGTGCCATAAATGCAGCTGAACTATATAAAAACATTAGTTTACAAATTAATGCTTTCAAAGAAATGAGTGAAGTAGACTTAACCAGTAATACTGCATTCTAAATTATATAATGTGGTCAAACATGATCATCCAGAATTTTTATATTTTTCTTTATACAGAGGACATGTATTCTGGGTGTTCTTTTTAAAAGGAAACATTTGGGGCTGGAGAGATGGCTCAGTGGTTAAGAGCACTGACTGCTCTTGCAGAGGACCGGGTTTGATTCCCAGCACCCACATGGTGGCTAAGAACCATCTTAGGCTGGGCATGGTGGTGCACACCTTTAATCCCAGCACTCGGGAGGCAGAGGCAGGCAGTTCTCTGTGAGTTCAAGGCCAGCCTGGTCTACAGAGTGAGTTCCAGGCCAGCTGGGGCTACATGGAGACCCTGTTTCGAAAAGACCAAGAAAGAAAGAAAGAAAGAAAGAAAGAAAGAAAGAAAGAAAGAAAGAAAGAAAGAAAAGAAAAATGTTTTTTAAAAATAACATATACAAGATAAATCTCCCTAAGTCCTTGTGATAGTGTTTCAGGCAGAAGCAGTATTATACACAAAACAATACAGTTTCTCTGTTGTGTTTGGTATATAGAGAAATTTCAGAGATTACCAAGAAAGAAACCATAAATCTGTTGACCAATTCAAAGTGTCAACCTGTGGAACTGAAAATGTTTCCTTTTTATTTTATTTTATTTTTATTTTGAGAGACAGGGTCTCTAAAGTGCTAGGATTAAAGGTGTGCGCCACCATGCCCGGCAGTTCTTTATTTTTATTTCATGTGTATGAGTGTTATGTCTGCATGTGTTTAAATGCACCCATGTCATGCAATGCCTGAGGAAGACAGAAGAGGGTGTTAGATCTCCTGGAGTTACAGACAGTTGTTAACTGCCATGTGGGTGCTGGGATTTGAACCCGGGTCTTCTGTAAGAACATCCAGTGCTTGGGGCTGGAGAGATGGCCTAGTGGTTAAGAGCGCTGTCTGCTCTTGCAGAAGACCTGGGTTCGATCCCCAGCACCCACATGGTGGCTGAGAGCCGTCTTTAACTCCAGTTCCAGGGGAATCCAACACCCTCTTCTGACCTCCGCGGCATTGCATGACACGGGTGCATAGACCTGCAAGCAGACAGTACATTCATACACGTACAAAATAAATAAAAATTAAAAAAATATATTAAAAAAATTTAAAAAGAACATCCAGTGCTCTTAACCAGTGGGCCATCTCTCCAGCTCCATATATGTTATTCCTAGAGGTAATAATGGATGAACTTATTTTATAAACTCTTGAACTGTGTATTGCCATGTAAAATATGTACAGTATTCATGTCAACCATCTATTTAAAAAGTTAGCTTATAAATATTGTAGAATTTCTTTGGTCAAACATTTGTTTTTTAATTTTTTTTTATTAATTTTATTTATTTCTGTATGTGTATGTATGTACTGTCTGCATGCAAGTCTGTGCACCCATGTCGTGCAATGCCGCGGAGGTCAGAAGAGGGTGTCAGATTCCCCTGGAACTGGAGTTCTCCTGGAATTGGAGTTTCAGACGGCTCTCGGCCACCATGTGGGTGCTGGGGATCGAAGCCGGGTCCTCTGCAAAAGCATCGGCGCTCCTAACCGCTAGGCCATCTCTCCAGCCCTTGGTCAAACATTTGTACAAAGTCATGTCACCTGGGTCAGGATTTTCAGTGGCATTTAGCAAACCAACTGTTTTTAGTCTGTGCAGCTAGCAAAAACTATGTAAAAGTTTTCACTTTCAATTTTATATGAGAAATTCTCTTCACTATTCTGGATCCAGTCTATCGAAATTAAAGGCAAAAGCCGAAGGTGATTTATTTCTCTTAAAAGAAAAAGCCAACTTTTCAGGCAAAATAGTTGAATCTACTAAAGATAATAATGTCTATTATCTCAACCCTCCAAAGTCTGCAGTGTTGAGACTGTTGTTTGTGCTTGTTTGTGGAGTAGCTGAATAAAATTGGGCAGGTAAAATTTTCAGTTCCATGTGCCTCCTAAGTAAAACAAAACAAAACAGAAAAACAAAAAAAAATATAAGTTATTGAAAATTGACTTGCAGAAAAGTAGAAACTGCCCTTTGTGGTGGTGTTTTTGTTTGTTGTTTTTTGTTTAATGGCATTTTCTGACCAAGCCCATGCCATCTAATTTTCTGTCAGTCACATTGTATGAAGCAGAAAAGGTGAAGAGAAATGATTGTTGTGTACACTGAACTGCTTTGCATGATCTCACTTGAGATGGTCTCATTCTAACTGGTATAAGAATCTTGACTTTTTTACATTTGGAAACATCAAATTAAAATGGAAACATTAAAAAAGAATTTATTAATGTAAATGATCTGTGTGTGTGGTATGGCAGGAGAGTGCAAATGCCTGAAGGAGCCAGAGGCGTGGGATCCTGGAGAGCTGGAGTTGTGAGATGTCCAACATTGCTGCTGGGAACCAAATTCTGGTACTCTACAACAGTAGTATGTTTTCTTAATCACTGAGCCCTGTCTCCAGCCCTAAATACATTCTTTCTATCTTTTTTTTTATTAAGAGGAGGGGACTGCGTTTGAAGAGGCCAAAGGGATATCCACCATGGAATTAGGTTAATTAGACTCATAATGATGATGATACTTACTTGAATAAACTTGGTGAGACTAATTCCCATATTTTATATCAAATAGAATAGGTTAGCCAGGCGTGGTGGCACACACCTTTGATCCTAGCACTTGGGAGGCAGAGGCAGGCAGATCTTTGAGGGTTTAAGGCCAGATTGGTCTACAGAGTGAGTTCCAGGACAGCTAGCGCTACAGGGAGACCCCATCTCAAAAAGACCCCCCCAAAAAACCCAACAAATAGAATAGGTTGCTTATATAAGGTAATATGTATGTATCACAAATCATTCAAGAAAGCAGGAAGTGCTTAGAAAATATGTGCCATTTGGGGATCCATGAATAAAGATATATACTCAAGGCATAAACTCACCCCTAAGTATATGCATTTGTAAATGCACTCACATGGAGATTGTGCACACACACATCTTCACACACACACACATCTGTGCCTCCAGCTTCAGAAAAGGGGAAACGAAATTACACCATGAGCCGGACATGGTGGCACAGGCCTTTGATCCCAGCACATGGAAGGCAGAGGCAGGAGGATCTCTATGAGTTCAAGGCCAGCCTGGTTTACAGAGCAAGCTCCAGGCCAGCTAGGACTAAAGGGAGACCCTGTCTCAAAAATACAAAAAAGAAATTACACCATGAACCATGAACTTTTTTTTTTTGAGACAGGGTCTCCCTTTAGTCCCAGCTGGCCTGGATCTCGCTATGTAGACCAGGCTGGCCTTGAACTCACATGGATCTGCCTGCCTCTGCCTCCCGTGTGCTGGGATTAAAGGTGTGTGTCACCACACCCAGCCTAAGACAGTTCTTAGCCACCATGTGGATGCTGGGAATGGAACCTGGGTCCTCTGCAAGAGCAGTCGGTGCTTTTAACCGCTGAGCCATCTCTCCAGCCCCCAAACCTTTTCTTGCCAGGAGCAATTGCATCATTATTAGGGAAAATAATTATCTCAAGTGTGATCTTGCCAATAAAAAAGATATTTAATGGCTACACTGACATTTAATGGCACATTTAGCTGTAAATTTTTAAAGAGAAGCCATATTAGCAGGAACTAAGGTTGAGAGATTTACTTATAACAGTGCCTGTACTTGATACATTGATAAGTAATATTACCCACCTGTTCTAGGGCATGCATTTTCTCTGCTTTTGTTTCCACATAGCCCTTCTGAAAAAAGGAGGCGAGGCTCTGGCTTACACTCAAGGATGTATCTTCACCAACAAATGTCTCCAGGAGTTGCACAAACTGGAGTATATTTAAGGAAACTCCATTGAAGACGCTCCTACCTTTTATTCCCTTGTAAGACTGCATATTCCTGATAATTCCATGTAGGTCTGTGAAGCAGAAAAATATATCAAGCTGTAAACTATTTTTCAATTTTAGAGAAAATACATAAGTATCTATTACAGTAGGGACTTTCTCTATTGTTCTATTTTGTTGCTGGGGTTGAATACAAGGTCTTGCACACCCTAAGCATGCACACTTCCACTCCCTTTCATAGCAACAAGTTAAAGTATGATGGAGAGCAATAGAGGAAGACACATCACGTGAACTTCTTTTTGTTTTTTTATTATTTATTTATTTATTTATTTATTTATTTATTTATTTATTTATTTATTTATTTATGTGTGTGAATGTATTGTCTGCATGGAGGTTTGTATATGTACTGTCTGCATGCAAGTCTGTGCACCCATGTCGTGCAATGCCGCGGAGGTCAGAAGAGGGTATCGGATTCCCCTGGAACTGGAGTTCTCCTGGAATTGGAGTTACAGACGGTTCTCAACCGCCATGTGGGTGCTGGGGATCGAACCCGGGTCTTCTGCAAGAGCGGTCTGCGCTCTTAACCGCTAGGCTATCTCTCCAGCCCCTCACGTGAACTTCTGACCTACGCACTAACAGAGAGAGAGAGAGAGAGAGAGAGAGGAGAGAGAGAGAGAGAGAGAGAGAGAGAGAGAGAGAATAAAATTGAAAACAAAGAGAGTTATTTAAAAAATGCGTAAATATGAGAAAAAAATTAATTTCTGGGCATGGTGGTACACACCTTTAATACCAGCCCTTGGGAGGCAGAGGCAGGCAGATCTCTGTGAATTCAAGGCCAGCAGTCTACATAGTAAACTCCAGACCAGCTGGGGCTACAGGGAGACCCTGTCTCAAGAGAGAGAGAGAGAGAGAGAGAGAGAAGAGAGAGAGAGAGAGAGAGAGAGAGAATTGCAGATAGAGAATAATCTTGATCTAATTATAATTAGTTCTACTACTTGTTGATATGAAAGTAAAAAGATAAAATAGCATTTTAGGAAATATGAGCATTACTTGAAACAATCATGAAATAAACATATGGACATATGGCTTATCTGAAATCCAAAAATTGTTCTTTCATCTGTTCAATAGATTTTCTTTGTAAGCCTTCATTCATACACAAGATGCACTCTCACCTGTCCAACACGTTTAGGTTTAGACCCACTAGGGAAATAAGTATTTGGAATTCTTTTTATTGTATTCTAATATGTAATATTGGATTCTCCTTTGAATATTTAGATCATGTCTTCAGAGCAGCTTCAGGGTAATGTAATGGTTTTAAAAACAGGTATATTGAGGTTGGAGAGATGGTTCAGTGTTAAGAGCACTGACTGCTCTTGCAAGAGGACCCAGGTTCGAATCCCAGTGTCTTAGGCTGGGTGTGGTGGTGCATGCCTTTAATCCCAGTACTCAGGATTCACAAAGGAAGCCAGATCTCTGTGAGTTCAAGGCCAGCCTGGTCTACATAGCAAGATCCAGGCTAGCTGGGGCTATAGGGAGACCCTGGCTCAAAAATGCAAAATAAAAAACCCCACAAAAAATAGGTATGCTAATGATGTAAGAATATTCATCAATAATACATGTCACCACCAATAATGTACCACCACCAAAAATATCCATCTTGGGTATGTTTAGATCTATCAGTTCTCAGGGACACAATGATGCAAGGATCCCATGCCCTGGCTACACCCAGTCTTCATCATGAGGGACAAAGGTAAATTACAGTCCTGTATTGGACAGTCATCTCTGTTTCCTAGTTTCCTTGTTAGCATGTACCTGTGAACCTGGAGTCAGCATAGATTAATTTTGTCTGTTCTTCCTCTTCAAATCTGACATGGTTTGTTTTCAAGTTATAAGTCAGAAATTCACCTATGAAAAACACATTCCACAACAGAGCCAATTTAGTTTCGGTTTCATGATGGTTTTGTTCTAGAGTATAAAGGAAAAGAAGATTAAATAAATGAGGAGTTACCTGACCATGAATTTCCTTCTATATTTTGGGACTTTTGTTCACAGGATTTGTCTTTCTGAGAATCCTTTTTTGAAGTTCCTAAAAGGGACAAAAGGAAATGTCTATGGACTGGATATAATATAATCCATGAGCTATTCTCAGGTCAAAGATGGGAGAAATTCTTTGCTTACATAACAGCCAAAACTCTGAGTATTTCCTCATAAACCACAATGAAATTACTTAATAATTTTAATTGTTGAAAGCCTCTTTGGCAAAAGCTGTTTGTTGTATGCTAATTTGGCTACACAAAATGATGGTATATTTCACAGCTTCTCTCACAGGAAATATTGCTATATGACTAAATTCTGACCAATGAGATATGAATAAATATTTGAAAAGCTGAATGTTTCTGTCTAAAATGCAACTTTTAGAAGCTCTTCTAGGAAAACATGTAAAACTGAAAGAAGTAAGATGAATTTTATGGTTGAGAAAAGAACATTTAAAAGTGGCTTGTAATATCAGACACTACATTTAAAACAAAAATGCTTCTGCCCTTTCTAAAACACTGCTAGATTTCTTTCTCATCTAATGGAGCTTTAGTGCAAATGAAATTCTAGGTAAATTGATCATAGACATTCTGTTGAGTGCCAAAATATGTCTCAGGTTCACATGACGTGACATGCCACCACACAAGCCTTTAATGCCAGCATTCGGGAGGCAGAGGCAGGTGGATCTCTGTGAGTTCAAGGCCAGCCTGGTCTACATAGAGAGTTCAAGGACAGCTGGGGCTACAGGGAGACACTGTCTCAAAAAGACAAAAAAAAACCCCTACTGGATATTATTTTTATTTTACATGTATTAGTGTATTGCCTGCATGTAGATAGGTGTACCAGTGCTGTGCAATGCTTGAGGAGGTCAGAAGAGGGCGCCAGAGCCCCTGGAACTGGATTTAGGCAGTTGTTAGCCACCTTGTGGGTGTTGGGAATCAAACCTGGGTCCTCTACAAGAGCAGCTAGTACTCTTAACTGTGGAGTCACTTCTCTAGCCCTGAAAAGTTTAAACAAAAAAAACCCTCCAGAAAACAGCAAGCTGATTTTGAAGAACTAAATTGGTACCTGAAAGATAATCTTTTCTACTATCTGAAATACGATCTTTTTTGCTTGATGTGGGAACTCCAGAGGTCATGTCTGCTTCCTCTTTCTTTGTTTTCTGTGAAGACTTTTCTTTTTGAGATGCCATCCTACTGTGTTCAGATTTTGCACTACTTTTTCCTGAGACTACCTCCTGGTCTGGAATGGTCATGCCTGTCTGAGGTCCTTGTTCTGACTCTTTCAACAATGGCTCTTCTATTATTGACTCTTTACGTTTTCCATATTCTGCAATTGACAATCTGCGTGCTCCTGACCCTTTGCGCTGATTTAAGGATACTTTGCGCTCTCCTTGATCTATCATTGATCCTTTGCGTGATCCTGCTTCTGAAATGGTTTTAGGAAATCCTTGATCTGCAGATGCCTTTCTGTACTGTTCTGCGGGTGCTGATCCTCTGCGTTGCCCAGCTTCTTGTTCTCTATGAAAGTCTTGCTCTGTGTGTGCTTCTTGTTCTGCTAATGAGTCTCTGAGTGATCCTTGCTCTGCAGCTGGCCCTCTCTGTGGTGCTTGTTCTAATGTTAAGCTTCTGCGGCCCCCTTGTTCTGCAACGGACCCTCTGTATGATCTTGGTTCCATTACTGACCCTCTGCGTGGCGTCTGCCCTGCAACTGATGATCCGTGTGATCCTGGTCCTAATGACCCTTTGCGTGGTCCTGGGCCTCTGTGGGATCTCTGCTCTCTACTCACTGCTTGTTCGACAGTCAACTGATCTGATTCTGTGCCTGGTCCTTGTTCTGCACCTGACTCCCTCTGTAGCTTTGGTGTTCTTTGTTCACCGTTTTCTTGTGGTTTACTAGGAAAATTTTGAGCCAGGAATACATTCATCTTTATGACTAATTCATCAAAGTCTTCATAAATGTGTTTCTGAATATCTGTATCTCCCCAGAACTCAGCCAACTCTATCTCCTCAAATTCTACCAAAGGCCCTAATAGAGAAAAAAATATTTATCTAAATGATTGATTTTATAGTACAGAATCATAGTTACTGAATTAATGTAAAGAAGCATTGAGCATGTGATTATAACATAAGCTTATCATCTTGTATAATATCATTACATTTTGCTGCAACCAGAAAGTCTAAGGAACAATAAAAAAATACTCAGTACTATTATGAGTTATCAACCCTTCATGAAAAGTGTGGCTTCCAAAATGAATATAATTTTTCTTTTGCTATTTGGAGTGTTGCTTGAATTGCTAACACAAGTAAAATTTGTCCTCTACTTTTGTAGTCCCCTCCTGTACAACTGGAGAATGGGATATGTCTTTCTATCTCAAATATATTTTAAAAATATCTATGATATAGGCCAGAGATATGGCTTAGTGGGTAAAGTGCTTGCTACACAAACCTGATGACCTAAGTTCAATCCCCAGAACCCACAGAAAGATGGAATCAACTCCAAACAGTTGACCCCGAACTTCCACATGTACACTGTAACATGTGCACCCTCCTACATCTCTCTCTCTCTCTCTCTCTCTCTCTCTCACACACACACACACACACACACTATATATATATATTTATATAAAGGGAGCTGTAGAGATGGATCAGCAGTTAAGATCATTGGCTGCTCTTGAGGAGGAGTTGGGTTCCCAGCACCACATGGCAGCTAACAACCATCCATAACTCCAGTTCTAGGGGATCCAATGTCTTCCTCTGGCTTCTGTAGGCACTGCACAACAAAGATGCGCACGCGCACACACACACACACACACATATGCAGGCAAAACACCCATATACATAACATAATATTTTTTTATAAAATAGAAAATAAAAAACTACAATATAAAAATAAAATGATTACTCTCTTTTGCTGGGGTTTGTTTTTTCCAACATTCACTTTTTTTTTTTGTCTTTTTGAGACAGGGTCTCCCTGTAGCTCTGGCTCCTGGAACTCACTCTGTAGACTAGGCTGGCCTTGAACTCACAAAGATCCACCTGCCTCTGCCTCCCCACTGCTAGGATTAAAGGCGTGCGCCACCACACCCGGCCCAACATTCACTTTCAATCTCATAGTTTTCTTTTAGTGATTCTTTATTTCTCACCTTTTTCTTCTACAGTTTAGGTGGATATCTGGTTCAGAATTTTATGCAAAGAAGCTAGGGTGTAACTTGGGGGTAGTTTTTTGTTCTTAATATTAGTTCACTCTTTACTATAAGAAAGGAAGGGAGCGAAGACGGAAGGAAGGATTTTAGGAAAAAATTAGATAGAATTCACCAGAATTTCACTGTTAAAACAACGAAACTTCTAGGTATGATGAAACTGGGCTATAATGCCAGAATTACAGGAGGTGAGGCAGGAAAATTAAGAATTTCCAGTTTAGGCGGGCTGGAGAGATGGCCTAGGGGTTAAGAGCGCCGACCGCTCTTACAGAGGACCCGGGTTCAATCCCCAGCACCCACATGGCGGCTGAGAACCGTCTGAAGCTCCAATTCCAGGAGAACTCCAGTTCCAGGGGAACCCGAGACCCTCTTCTGACCTCTGTGCGGCATTGCACGACACGGGTGCACAGACTTGCATGCAGACAGTACATTCATACACATACAGAAATAAATAAAATTAATTAAAAAAAATTAAAAAAAAGAATTTCCAGTTTAGCCGGGCGTGGTGGCTCATGCCTTTAATCCCAGCACTTGGGAGCAGAGGCAGGTGGATCTCTGTGAGTTCCAGGCCAGCCCTGGTCTACATAGTGAGTTCCAGGACAGCTGGGGCTACAGGGAGACCCTGTCTCAGAAAGACATAATAAAAATAAAAATAAAGGGGCTGGAGAGATGGCCTAGCAGTTAAGAGTGCTGACTGTTCTTACAGAGGACCGGGGTTTGATCCCCAGCACCCACATGGCAGCTGAGAACCGTCTGAAACTCCAATTCCAGGAGAACTCCAGTTCCAGGGGAATCCGACGCCCTCTTCTGACCTCTGCGGCATTGCACAACATGGGTGCACAAACCTACATGCAGACAGTACATTCATACACATACAAAAATAAATAAAATTAATAAAAAAAGAAAGTCATAGGCTCAGTGGGTAAAGGCACTTGCTACTAAGCCTTTCCACCTGGATCTAATCCC
Source organism: Rhizomys pruinosus (assembly GCA_009823505.1). NCBI lineage: Eukaryota > Metazoa > Chordata > Mammalia > Rodentia > Spalacidae > Rhizomys > Rhizomys pruinosus. The sequence goes on along the minus strand of VZQC01011134.1, from coordinate 23,153 downwards.
TGGGACCCACATGGTGGAAGGAAAGAACTGACTCTTGCAAGTTGTCCTCTGACCTCCGTATGTGTACCACGGTACCCTTATTCCCACAACAAATAAATAAATAACCTAAAATAGAATTTATTTTAATAAACATTTAAAAATATTTATCACATAAGCATACATGTATATTTTACCATATAAGTATGTAAGTAAAAATAGTTGAGAAAAGGAAATATCTTCCTTAGAAATCTTAGAATTCTAAATTGGACATTATAAATGTAATAGCCAGCCGGGTGTGGTGGCGCACGCCTTTAATCCTAGCACTTGGGAGGCAGAGGCAGGCGGATCTTTGTGAGTTCAAGGCCAGCCTGGTCTACAGAGCGAGTTCCAAGACAGCTGGGGCTACAGGGAGACCCTGTCTCAAAAACACCAAAAAAAAATATATAAATAAATAAATAAATAAATAAATAGATAGATAAATAATAAAATAAAATAAATGTAATAGCCATTTTCAATTTCTTTTTTTAAATTTTTTACATTTATTTTTGTATGTGTACAAATGTACTGTCTGCATGTAGGTTTGTGCACCCATGTCGTGCAATGCTGCGGAGGTCAGAAGAGGGTCTCGGATTCCCCTGGAACTGGAGTTCTCCTGGAATCGGAGTTACAGATGATTCTTAGCCGCCATGTGGGTGCTGGGGATCAAACCTGGGTCCTCTGCAAGAGCAGTCAGTGCTCTTAACCTCTAGGCTATCTCTCCAGCCCCCATTTTCAATTTCTAAAGCATTCACTTGTCACTAAAGTCTCTCTTGAAACAAATTTAAAATCCATTCTAGTTGAATTTTTTTTTTTTTTTTGTCTTTTTGAGACACGGTCTCCCTGTAGCCCCAGCTGGCATGGAACTCACTATGTAGACCAGGCTGCCTGCCTCTACCTCCCAAGTGCTGGGGTTACAGGCATGCGCCACCACACCAGGCCTTCTAGCTGAATAAAATGCAGTTTTGAGTGTTGCATTCTGGTGAAAATACATCTATTGGTGATGAAGAGTGAGTTTTGTGGGAATCTGAAGATGTAGATACAATGATGGCTACCACAACAGGGAGATGTGATATGAAACAGAATGTGATATGCAAACAGAATGACTGTGTTATCATTATCAGTGTCTAGTTACACTCCAGCTTAAGAACACTCCTACTCTGAGTGACACTTACATTGTCTTGGGTTTCGGAGTAAACGCCTAACTGCCTGTGGACTTTGGTCATAGAATGTTTCCAGCAAGGCCAATGTCCTTTGCCGATCCAAAGACTTCACCTACACAGAAAGACTATAATTAGTAGTTGCAGCAGATTTAAGATTTTTATGAAGACAGGTGCTGGAGAGATGGCTCAGTTGTTGAGAGCACTACCTGCTCTTGCAGAGGACCTGGGTTTGACTACCAGCACTCAAATGGCAGCTAACAACCGTCTATAACTCTTGTTCCAGGGAATCCAACATCCTCTTCTGTCCTCTACATGCAATGCATGACATGTGTGTACTTACATGCATGCAGGCATAACATACATGAACATAAAATAAAAATAAATTACTTAAAAATATTTTTATGAAGATAGATCATGACTTTGTGGATCTTTTATCAATATGACCATTACCAGCACCATTATCATCATAAAAATAAAAGCTACAGCATCAAAATCAAGAAAGCTCTATCTTGTTAATACTCAATTTTCCCATTTTGTTACATATCAAAATGCCTTGGACTTAGTGGATATTTAAGAAATACTTGTTGGGGCTGGAGAAATGGCTTAGTGGTTAAGAGCATCAACTGCTCTTGCAGAGGACCCGGGTTCGATTCTCAGCACACACATTGGCGGCTCAGAACTCTTTTTAACTCCAGTTCCAGGGGAATCTGATGCCCTCTTCTGACCTCCGCAGCATTGCATGACACAGGTGCACCTACCTACATGCAGACAGTACACTCATACACATTTAAAAAAAAAAAGAAAACTTGTCATGAGCTGGAGAGATGGCTCAGTGGTTAAGAATATGACTGCTCTTGCAGAGGATCTGGGTTCGATTCCCAGCACCCACATGGCAACCAACAATCATCTGTAACTCCAGTTCTACAGGATCCAGTGCCCTATTCTGATCTCCACAGGAATTGTATGACATGGGCACATTTACATACATGCAGGCAACAGACTCATACGCATAAAATGAAAATAATAAATAACATATTTTTGAAAAGAAATACTTGTTGCCAGGTGTGGTGACACATGCCTGTAATCCCAGCACTCAGGAGGCAAAGGTAGGTGGGTCTCTGTGAGTTCAAGACCAGCCTGGTCTACATAGTGAGTTCCAGGACATCTGAGGCTACAGGAAGATCCTGTCTCAAAAAGACCAAAAACAAAACAAAACAAACAACAACAAAAAAGAAATACTTGTTGGCTGGGTGTGGTAGCACATGCCTTTAATCCCAGTATTTGGGAGGCAGAGGCAGTCGGATCTCTATGAGTTCAAGGACAACCTAGTCTGCATAACAAATTGCAGCTGGGGCTACAGGGAGACTCTGTTTTTTTTGTTTTTTTNGTCTTTTTGAGAAGGCGTCACCTATAGCCCCAGCTGTCCTGGAACTCACTCTGTGACCAGGCTGGCCTTGAACTCACAGAGATCGCTGCCTTTGCCTCCCAATAGCTAGGATTAAAGGTATGCACACCACCACCCGGCTTAAAGATGGTTCTTAGCCGCCATGTGGGTGCTGGGAATCAAACCTGGGTCCTCTGCAAGAGCAGTTGGTGCTCTCAACCACTGAGCCATCTCTCCAGCCCCTAGAATGTATTTCTTTATCTATACAAATTGGGTCTCAATGCTAAGTAAACAAAAGCAATTTCCCCACCTCCCCAGTGCTGTGATTCCAAGGGTTTACCACCATGTCCAGCTTTACATGTAGGTTCTGGAGATTGAACTCAGATCTTTGTGCTTGTAAAGCAAGCACTTCACCAGCTGAGCTATCTTCCAAACCCTGTGTGTACTTTAAACAATCATTATTTCTGGCTATTAAGAGAACAGGTGTGGGGCTGGAGAGATAGCCCAGCGGTTAAGAGCACCGACTGCTCTTGCAGAGGACCTGGGTTCAATTCCCAGCACCCACATGGCGGCTAAGAACCGTCTGTAACTCCAATTCCAGGAGAACTCCAGTTCCAGGGGAACCAAGACCCCTTCTGACCTCCCAGCAATTGCACGACATGGGTGCACAAACCACATGCAGACAGACACTCAATACATACAAAATAAATTAAATTAAAAAAAAGAGAACGGGGGCTGGAGAGATGCCTAGCGGGTTAAAAGCGCTGACCACTCTTGCAGAGGACGGGTTCGATCCCCAGCACTCACATGCGGCCGAGAGCCTCTGAAACTCCAATTCCAGGAGAACTCTCCAGTTCCAGGGGAGTCCGACGCCCTCTTCTGACCGTCCGCGGCGTTGCACGTCACGGTGCCACAGACTTGCATGCAGACAATACATTCATACACATACGGAAATAAATTAAAAAAAAAAGAGAACAGGTGTTAGTTTACCATTTTATAATATTTTCTATAATTAAAATGGTCTCAAAAATAAAATAATTATATTAAAAAACAATTAAGGAGCAGTTAATTATGACATACTCAGGTCAGGTTAGATTGGAACTGAGCACTGTGCATAGAATTCAGCAATTAATGTCAGTCACTACAACAAATATTTCTTTTGGTGTTTGTTGTCATCGTTGTTGCTATTGTTGTTTTGGTCTTTCTGAGACAGAGTCTCGGCTGGGCTTGGTGGCACACGCCTTTAATCCTAGCAGAGGCAGGTGGATCACTGTCAGTTCAAGGCCAGCCTGGTCTACATAGAAAGCTCCAGGCCAGCTGGGACTAAAGGGAGACCCTGTCTCAAAAAAAAATATTAAAACACACACAACACCACACACACACACACACACACAAAGAAAAAAAAAAACGGGGGCTGGAGAGATGGCCTAGCGGTTAAGAGTGCCGACCGCTCTTGCAGAGGATCGGGGTTCAATCCCCACACCCACATGGCGGCCGAGAACCGTCTGAAACTCCAATTCCAGGAGAATCCAGTTCCGGGAATCCACACCCTCTTCTGACCTCCGCGGCATTGCATGCGACATGGTGGTGCACAAACTTGCTGCAGACAGTCACATTCATACCTAAAGAAATATAAATGAAAAAAAAAAATATAAAAAAAAAAAAAAAAAAAAAAGAAATACATTGTATTCCTTTTAAATTATGTACAGAATAATATGAAAACATTTTAATTCTTAACATTCTTTTACTGGTGGAAATTCCTAGTACTGAGGCCAAAATACTGGGCATATGAATTCATACTTCCTTATGAACATTTACATAAATTTCTCTAAGGTATATAAGTAGACCTGCTACCAGTTTTTGCTCATAAAGGGGGTATTTATTTACCCCTTCCTAAACTGTGGAACTAATAACAAGACCAACACCAACTGAACAGCAAAAGAGATTTTTCCCCCCTTTGGTCAATGAGAGGGGTGAGAACTTACCAGACACACTACACCGAGGAAAGGGTGCAACTCCTTTACCTGGACTCCATGAAGAGGTATATACCTAGCATTGGGATTGGCAATGGACTGGGATGTCAACAGCTCTCACCAGCCTGTCATCTGATGACCTGGTGTGTACATCAATAATTCTTGGCTGTCTCAAGGGCTTTCGCTTGCCTCAGTCCCCACAGATGACATGGCCTATGGCCTACTCAACTGCCACCTAACTGTCCTGCTCACCTGTCTAGACCTGTTGTCTATCCATTCATCTGCTCATTTGTTTGTCTGGACCTGGTCCTGCCTTTACACTTCTGCAGTTGGATTCAGTTCTTTAGCTCAACTCCGAATTGCAACCCGACTCTGGGACAGCAGCCACAGAGCTCTTTTTCTCATCCCACAGACTATTTAATTTTGATTTCCCAGCTCTGGCTTCTCAGGCCTCTTTGAAACTCTTTAACCTTTTGTACATCCTGTAACCTACATATACACATTCATAGATAGGATAAATAATAGATTTACTGTATGATGTGTGATATGTGATCTAAGAGTTAATATTAGTAATTAAGATAGGAATAAAAGAACCCATGTTTGCCTTAGCCAGGGCTATCAATGAAAGCAGGAGTATCTGGCAAATTGTTGCCAAGGAAGCTACTGTACTTTGTGAATTTATTGTTATTCAATAAATTCTGACACTGTAGAAAGACAAAAACACCAACAAAGGAATACAAGAACTGAGAGATAAACTCTCAAATCAACTTCTCAACTTCTGGTTGTCAGGAGGCCACAAATATAAGGTAAAGAAAATGAGTGGGAAAGATGGACTAACAAATAGAAGCCATTTTCATATCTTTTCTGAAATGAGGAAGAGATTTTCTGGGAATTCAGATTACCACCATTCGTGGCTCTTTCTTGATATGTCATAGTGATTGCCAACTGTCATGGCACTGTTATTTAGCATGCAGATGTTATAATGAAGTCACAGGTCTGGCAGCCACTCTAGCAGCCAGCCTAGCCAGTCAATCTCTGCGGTGCCCTGTCTTCCATCCGTTTGCTGTTAAATGTCTCTATATTGCTTTTTGCATATTTTGTTTGCTTTTTCCTCTTTTGCCTTTTCTTTTTTTTTCTTTGTTGGTTCTTGTATTTTTATCTAGTGAGACAATCTCTTAATTGGACTGCTTAGGCCAATTTATATATTTTCTCCATATGTATTTTATTAGCATTTATTCATTGTATAAGATAATGGTCTTCACATAACATTTTCATAAATGTATATAATATATTTATCATATTTGTTCCTCATTACCCTTGCTTGTCTTCCCTTCCACCTCCCCCTGGTCCTCTTCCTTCCAAACAGTCCCCATTGTCCTTTGTTAAATAATATATATATAATTATTATGTAATTTATATAATACTGTTAAAATATATATGTAATATAAATGTAATTATTATGATTGAATTTAAATCTATTATCTGTATTTGGTATTTTCATTTGTTGCATTTGTTCTTTTCTGCTTCTTTTCTTGTCTTTTGAGGACTGATTATGTTTTACTATTCCATTTTCTTTTCTTTTTTTTTTTAATTTTTTTAAATTTTTTATTTATTTCTGTATGTGTATGAATGTACTGTCTGCATGCAGGTCTGTGCACCCGTGTCGTGCAATGCCGCACGGAGGTCAGAAGAGGGTCTCGGATTCCCCTGGAACTGGAGTTCTCCTGGAATTGGAGTTTCAGACGGTTCTTGGCCGCCATGTGGGTGCTGGGGATTGAACCCGGGTCCTCTGTAAGAGCGGTCGGCGCTCTTAACCGCTAGGCTATCTCTCCAGCCCTCCATTTTATTTTCACAATTGACTTAAATGCTAACCTCTTTTGCAATTGCTCTAGGATTTACATTATCCACTTGAGGCTAGCCTTGAATTCCTGCTCTTCTTGCATTGACTTTCTACTGCTGAGGATTACCAGTATGCAACTAGCTACCATGCACAGCTCAGAAAAAAAGCCTTTTGGGAGGCTAGAGATATAGCTCAGTTGGTAGTGTTTGCCTACCATACAAAAAGCCCCGGCTTGATCCCAAAGATCAGAAGTTCAAGGTCCTGCCATAACTTCATTAGCAGCATATCCTTTATCATCAACATTTCCCTCCTATTTCTTGCAATTTATTTAACTCTTTGAGAATGGCTTCTATATTCTTCTTAACAGGGAGTTGTAATAGTTGCTTATGCCTAAAAACCAACTCCTAGTCCTCAACAAGGCATAGTTTTACTTCTTCAGTAGTCTTCATTTTATTTTTATTTTTTGTGTATGAGTGTATGGTATGCATGTATATAAGTGCATCCATGGCATGCAGTATCAGTGGAGGACAGAAGAGGGTATTGGATCCCCTAGAACTGGAGTTATAGACTGTTGTTGGCTGCCAAATGGGTGCTGGGATTTGAACCTGGGTCTTCTGCAAGAAGCTGAGCCATCCATGCACGTTGATCTTCAGTTACCACTATTTGATTTATTTAATTTCATTTTATTTATTAATTTTTCTATTCTTTTTTTTTTAATTTTTAATTTTATTTTATTATGTGTATGAATGTACTGTCTGCATGTAGGTTTGTGCACCCATGTCGTGCAATGCCATGGGGGTCAGAAGAGGGTGTCGGATTCCCCTGGAACTGGAGTTAAAGACGGTTCTTAGCCACCATGTGGGTGCTGGGGATCGAACCCAGGTCCTCTGCAAGAGCAGTTGGCACTCTTAACCGCTAGGCCATCTCTCCAGCCCCCATTCTATTCCTAAATGCTTCCTTACTTTCAACAGTGGGATCCACCCAAGCCCTCTTCTTCCAAGGGAGTTAGGGGACTTTACTGGTACCACCATCATCTCTGTTTCCAGGAACTGTCTGCTTGGTCTTCCTTATTTTCTTCACAGATCCTGAACCGGTGTCTCCATAGAGTAACCCTCTCCCTTTACCTATCTTCTTGGAAGACCTGGTTCTGATTATTTGGCTGGTCCAGCTGACTTCTTTCCTGAGGCAGCTCCTCTCATCTTACTCTCTTCAGCAGACTGTTGTCAATGAGTATGAGGACCCTGCTTTCTGGAACTCATTCAATCTTGTTCTTATTCTAATTATGTTCCTTCTTTCCCTTCCAAAAACTCCTAGTGATCTACCAAGTGGAATCTTATAGATCTTTTTGAATAATTTAGAAAGATGAACTGGGAAATATAGGGAGGATTTTGCAATCAGGAATGGGTTCTGCAATAAGAATCCAAGCTGCCTTTTATTGCAGAGCAAACAGCCTTCCTGCCTTCCCCCCTTTCCTTCCTTCTTTCCTTCTTTCCTTCCTTCCTCCTCGTCTTTCTTCCTCTTCCTCCCCTTCTTCTTGTCCTTGTCCTCCTCCTTCTCCTTTTCCTTCTTTTTTTTTTTTGAGACATGGTCTTCCTGTAGCCCCGGCTGGACTGGAACTTGCTATGTAGATCACAGAGATATACCTGCCTCTGCCTCCCAAGTGCTGGGATTAAAGACATGAGCCACCATGGCTGGCAAACTTAGATTTTCTGATGGAGGTCTGAAACAAGGTCTTTCTAGCAGGTGACATGTGATCTCTGCCTCTCCTCCAGACACTATAGCCAATACACTATTATTCTTAAAGCATTTCCTATATAGTTAAGCATTTCCTTAATATCCTTCTTTGTTTCTCATAAACAACTCCACGAGATTCATTCTACTACATGTATTTTTACTCATTGATATTGTTACTTTTGTGGGATAAAATTTCTGTAATTGATTCAACTTGGTTGAAGCATATATGCATTTTTATTTAAATAAATATATCATAAGTAGTATAGTTTTTTTTTTTTGTTGTTGTTGTTTTTTGTTTTTTGTCTTTTTGAGACAGGGTCTCCCTATAGCCCTAGCTGTCCTGGAACTCACTCTGTAGACCAGGCTGGCCTTGAACTCACAAAGATCCGGCTGCCTCTGCCTCCCAAGTGCTAGGATTAAAGGCGTGCGCCACCACACCTGGATTTTTTTTTAAGTACTATAGCTATTAAAATTTCACCAAGAATGTTTGGGCAAAAATTTTCTTCTATTTCTACATGTAATAGGTATTAGCATTTAAAAATATTTCTGCTCATGTCAGGAACTGTGTCTTCATGTTTTTGTTCTGTTTTCTATAGTGCTTATATGGTATCCTGCCACTGGTTCAGTACCAGCTGCAGCACTTGTTGACTCTGTGGTGTATGGCCATCATCTTGCTTACTCGTTTGGAAGTGTTGTTATGGTCTTTACTTTCTTTTTTTAAAATTTATTTATGTGCATGAATGTACTGTCTGCATGCAGGTCTGTGCACCCCTGTCATGCAACGCCTTGGAGGTCAGAAGAGGGTGTTGGATTCCCCAGGAACTGGAGCCAAAGACGGTTCTCAGCTGCCATGTGGGTGCTGGGGATCGAACCTGGGTCCTCTGCAAGAGCAGTCGTTACTCCCAACCACTAGGCCATCTCTCCAGCCCCATGGTCTTTACTTTCTTTGCCCTTGGTTCTTGATGTAATTCCAGGTATCTTCCTGGGGATATTCCCAGAACTTCTCTGCACATGCATCCCCATTCACAGCAGATATTTAGGAACACTAATCATGGCCGTAAGAGTGAATGGAAGCACCCTCAGATCCATCTACTTAGACCCTTTCTACAGTTGCTACCTTTCCTCTCTAGTGCCATGTTGGATTCAGGACTTCTCTGTGAAGTTTCCAGTCTCTGAATGACATCCAAGAAATGGAGTATCAGTACTTGCTGTTCTTAAACTGCTCCTACTTGGAATTTTCAAACATGTATAATGTTACTCCCTGCTCCCTACTCTGATTAGGGCCCAGGGATGGAGAACCAGGTACTAACGTCTTAGAGACCCAGACAAGCTGTGAATTTTAGTCATATAATTTCTAACCTCCTCCTTTCATAAGATGATCCCAATTTCCCAAGATTAAAAAACTGCTTGGCTACTATATATCACATCCTTCCTTGCTCTGAGTCTCTAGTCTTTCTCAAGAACCCAGTATTCAACCTAAAATCTAGGCTTTCCAAATGTTTGTTTCAGTCACTGCCAGAAAAATATCTTTTCAGAAATACAACTGACTTTTTTATTCTGGACTCTGTGTTCTGTTAGAATGATGGGGAAGAAAAGCAAAGCATACAAGCAAACGTCTGTTAATTCCTCCAAGTATCATCCCACTATGTTTGCCATGGCACATGAATTCCTGTTAAATTAATTGACTAACACAGAACAGTTGCCCTCCAGGCATTTGAACAGGAAGTAAAACCATGACACCTATATAACCCAATATTTATGGCAAGTTCTGGCAAAGAAGCTGCTCAAGGAAGGAAGTGTACCTGAAAGATGTAGTGATAGGTAGTATTACAGAACCCAGTCCTGATTTAAGTGAAATTAACAGAGATATAAGAACCAAGATTGGGGCTGGAGAGATGGCCTAGTGGTTAAGAGCACCGACTGCTCTTGCAGAGGACCCGGGTTTGATCCCCAGCACCCACATGGTGACTGAGAACCGTCTGTAACTCCAGTTCCAAGGGAATCCGACACCCTCTTCTGACTTCCGCAGCATTGCACAACATGGGTGTGCAGACCTACATGCAGACAGTACATTCATACACATAAAAATAAATAAATAAAATTTAAAAAAGGACCAAGATTGAAGTATTGAAGTTCCTTACTGAGAATTATTTTTTCTCAACTGGCTGTGGTGGTCCATATCTGCAATCCCAGCACACAGGCGGCTGGGGTGGGAGGGTTGCAACTTCAAGGCCATCTTGAGCTGCATAACAGACTCCAGGGCAGCCTGGGCCATAACAGTGAGACTTTGTTTTGTTTAAAAGGAAGGAAGAAAGGAAGAAAGGAAGAAAGGAAGAAAGGAAGAAGGGAAGGAAGGAAGGAAGGAAGGAAGGAAGGAAGGAAGGAAGGAAGGAAAGGAAAGAGAAAGAAAAAGAAAGTTTTTTCTGCATTTTGGTCAGCCATGGTGTCATATGCTTACATTTTCAATGGCTATAAGCAACTGTCCTAAACAATTATTGATTCATTTATTAGAAGTCCGTTCCAAAAGATGGTCCCTGTATCACATAAGGTATATTTAATGATTATCTTCAGGAGAAACCTTCGGTTATACTTTGGTCTTTTATTGATTGATTGATTGATTGATTTGTTTGTTTTTGTTGTTTGGTTTCTTGAGACAGAGTCTCACTAGGTAGTTCTGGCTGGCCTGGAACTGACTTTGTAGACCATGGTGATCTCTGACTTTCTGACTTTCTGCATGTTTCTGCCTCTTAAGTGCTAGGATTAAAAGTATGCAATACCACATCTTTGGTTATGCTTTGAGCCCTAAATTTCCTTTTTTTGATCTTTTTGAGACAGGGTGTCCCTGTAGCTTGTCTAGAACTCACTAAATAGACCAGGCTGGCCTTGAACTCACAGAAATCTGCCTGTCTCTGCCTCCTGAGTGCTGGGATTAAAGGCATGCACCACTATGCCTGGCATGAACCCTAAATCTCTATTCACTCTCATATTTATATGTGCGTGTGTGTGTGTGTGTGTGTGTGATATGTTGTTCACATGTGTGTGGGTACACATGCATGAATGTGGAGGCCAGAGGACAACCTTGGATGTCATCACTCAGGAGCCATCCACTTTATAGACAGGTCTTTCACCGGCCTGGAGCTCACGAAGTAGATTAGACTGGCTGGCCAGAAAGCCCTAGGGATCTACCCATCTCCACTTTGCCAGTGCTAGGATTGCAAGCATATGTCACCATGCTTGGCTTTTTACAGGGTCCTGGGTTGGAACTCAGGTTCTCATGCTTGCACAGCAAGCACTTTTGCTGACTGAGATGTTTCCCCAGCCCCTTCTTTACTTTTTCTTAGCACTAGTTTATATTTCTCTTTCAAAAAAATGCCCATAGGTATGTCTGGTAATTACTTACTTTGTGGTTTGGTTATTTATTTATTTATTTATTTATTTACCTACTTACTTTTTTTTTTTTTTTTGGTCTTTTTGAGACAAGGTCTCCCGCCTGCCTCTGCCTCCCAAGTGCTAGGATTAAAGGCATGCACCACCATGCCCGGCACTTACTTTTTTGAGACAGGGTCTTCCTGTAGCCCCAGCTGGCCTGGAACTCACTATTTAGAACAGGCTGGCATTGATCTCACAGAGATCTGCTGGCTTCTGCTTCCTGAGAGATGGGATGAAAGGCAGAACCACCACACACAGCTGCTCATTTTTTTCACATCCATTGCTAGAAAGCTTAGATTCAAACTTGTAGGTAACAGCTACAAGGTCATTATGGCTAAATTATGGCCAAATATAGTATCCTTTCTCTTTTTATCCTCTTTTCTGGAATTTTTTTCTATTCTTGTATGCTTCTTTAAATCCTCCCACCCCCTTTTTTTGGTCTTTTTGAGACAGGATCCCCCTGTAGCTCCAGCTGTCCTGGAACTCACTATGTAGACCAGGCTGGCTTCACAGAGATCTGCCTGCCTCTGCCTCCTGAGTGCTGGCATTAAAGGTGTGCACCAGCACACCCAGCTTAAATCCTTTCTGGAGGAGGCTTTCTCTCATGGAAGCAGTGAGCACAGGGCTCACGTTGAGCTCTGTACTGCTCAGACTAGTGAAGAATATAGTCAGGATGAAGAAGTCAAGGGCATAGTGCCTCCTTATGCCTTCTTTGCACAGATAGGCAGGAAAGAACAGAAGAATTCAGAGTTCTCTTCCAGTTTTGCAGAATTTTCCAAGAAGCACTCTGAAAGGTAGATGACAATGTCTGTGAAAGAAAAATTTAAATCTGATGAGCTGATAAAGGCAGATGAAATACACTGCATAGGTAGAGGCAGGCCACTTGTGGCTGCATTGTTTTAAATTGCCTGCCCCTAGATGAGAATGGCTTTTATCAACTCATGACCCAAGCACATGAGACAATAGCCAGTGATGTGTGCAGGGGGCATAAGGCAGAAGTTTAGAATTCTCTATAAAGAATGGATTGTAAACAGTAAATCGAATCTCCATGACCATCTGACAAGATTTCCAGTTCTGTTATTTTCCACGAGTAAGTTAAGCCCATCAGGCTCGTGTGTGAGTGCTAGCGGGGAGTGGTTGGAACAGGGTCCTGCTGTTGGATCACCAACCTGGGAAGAGAGTTGCCTACTGGGTTTTGGGTGGACAGAGGCTTGCAGGAAGCCACCAGTCTGTGAAATCTGTCTTGGGGTGTGGTCATTCCCCAGCAGAGGAAATTAATGCAGCCATAATGGGGTGGCAGGGTAGCCGGATGGCGGTAGGTGCCCCAAGGCCAAGGGTCTGCGTCAGGTAAATAGCAGGGCCAGGTTGGGCTGTGGGGTGGAAGTCCTCAAAGTCAGCTTGCATGCCTCATTTTTTTACATCAGCTTGTAGTAGGAAGCTGGCGGCTCCTCCTCCCCTTCCCTTTGATCCTGCAGGTGTGGTTTGCCTCTCCGAGTGCGGGAGAGCATGAACCACAACACTGTGATAAGAAATGAAGGATGGGGCTGGGGAGATGGCTCAGCAGGTTCAATTACCAGCACCCACATGGCAGCTAAGAACCATCTTTAGTGCTGGGCATGGTGGTGCATGCCTTTAATCCCAGCACTCAGGAGGCAGAGGCAGGCAGATCTCTCTGAGTTCAAGGCCAGCCTGGTCTACAGAGCAAGCTCCAGGCCAGCTGAGGCTACAGGAGACCCTGTCTTAAAAAAAAACCCAAGAAACAAAACAACAACCAAGAAAAAAAGGCACTCTCGGGCTGGAGAGATAACCTAGCGGCTAAGAGCGCAAACTGCTCTTGCAAAGGACCCAGGTTCAATCCCCAACACCCACATGGCGGCTAAGAACAATCTGTAACTCCAATTCCAGGAGAACTCCAGTTCCAGGGGAATCCGAGACCCTCTTCTGACCTCCACGGCATTGCACGACACGGGTGCACAGACCTACATGCAGACAGTACATTCATACACATACAAAATAAATAAAATTAACAAAAAGTATATATATAAAAGGCACTCTCATGTTCTCCTTATTCTGTTGTCTTTGCTCATCTGAAGATGTTTTTGACATTGTGTTCTCAACTTGTGATGGGTGAGATCTTGTCATCAGCATATATCTATTTCATGACATATCCTATTTGTAAAAAGAACAAAATAACCAAGACAAACTCTTGATCTGTGGAGGCTGTGGGGGAAAATGCCTTTTGGAAGGGCTGTAGTGAGGGGCTGCGCTTGATGACAATGTGAGGGGCATTCATTTAAGTTCAGGTTATCTTGTTGCTATTGTTTTTAATATAGTGACATAGCATTTTTCTGAAAATTATAGAAAAGGGGGGTAGTCAGTGGGCATGAGAATGTTTGGAATTTTTTTCTTTTAGTTAAGTGCAGTACACTTTAAACTGTTTTTTTTTAAAAACCTAGAACTCTTCATCAGCAGCAAAGAAATATTGTTTATTTATTATTATTATTATTATTATTATTATTATTTGGTCTTTTCTTTTTTTTAATTTTATTTATTTTTGTATGTGTATGAATGTACTGTCTGCATGTAGGTTTTGTACCGTTCATGCAATGCCGCGGAGGCAGAAGAGGGTCTCCTCGGATTCCCCCCTTGGAAATGGAGTTCTCCTGGATTGGAGTTATAGACGGTTCGCAGCTGCCATGTGGGTGCTGAGATACGAACCCGGGTCCCTGCAAGAGAGTTGGTGCTCTTAACCGATTTTTTTTTTTTTTTTTTTTTTTTTTTTTTTTTGAGACAGGGTCCCTGTAGTTCTGTCTGTCCTGGAACTCACGCTGTAGACCAAGCTGGCCTTGAAATCACAAAGATCCTGCCTCATCTGCATCCCCAAGTGCTAGGAGTTAAAGGCATGCACCACCACACCTGGCTTAATCAGTTTAGTATTTTTTTATGTTGTATGAAGGTACTGTCGGCATGTAGGTTGGTGCACCGTGTTTTGCAATGCCATGGGAGGTCAGAAAGGCATCAGAGTCCCCTGGAAGCTGGAGTTAAGACGGCTCTTAGCCACCATGTGGGTGCTGGGATCGAACCCGGTCCTCTGACAAGAGCAGTCAGCGCGTCTTAACCACTGAGCCATCTCTCAGCCCCCAAGAAATACTGTTTCAATGAAAAGTGAATACCTTCTGACTTTACGTATAATTTGCAATACTCTATTTTTTTTGTTTGTTTGGAATCCTGAAATATTTTTGAAGTTAAATCAAAACTGTTACATTAAAATTTGCTTGTTGAACATAGGGATATAAATAAATAAATAAATAAATAAATAAATAAATAAATAGTTTGTAAATATATTTTCAGTTGTCTGCATCAAGTCCATTTGATACCCTAGCATACAACTCTCCTCCCAAGCCTCATTCTTAGAACACTTTTCAATATAATTTTGTTTTTAAGATCTACCATGGGGAAGGGCTAGAGGAGATGGCTCAGCAGTTAAGAATACTTACTGCTCTTCCACTGAACCTAGGTTTGGTTCTCAGCACTCACATGACAGCTAATATTTGTCCAAAACTCCAGTTCCAGGGCATCTGAGACCTCTTCTAGCCTCTGCATGTACATACATGCACACAAATAAAAATAAAAAAAAAAAAAAAAAAAAAAAAAAAAAAAAAAAAAAAAAAAAAAAAATTTAATCTTAAAAAATAGACTTAGGGGCCTGGAGAGATGGCTCAACAGTTAAGAGTGCTGGTTGCTCTTGTAGAGGACCCAGGTTCAAATCCCACCACCCACATGGTAGCTTACAATCATCCTTAACTCTAGTTCCAAGGAATCAGACACCCTCTTCTGACATTGTAGGCATTGTATGACATGGGTATACTTACATAATTGCAGGCAAGATAGTCTACAACAAAAGTAAAGAAATAAAATAATTAAAATAGATGTTTGTTGGGTGGGGGTGGGGCACATGCCTTTCATTCCCGCACTTGGGAGCAGAGACAAGTGGATCTCTGTGATTCAAGGCAAGCCTGGTCTACATAGAGAGTTGTCCAGGCCAGCTAGGGCTACAGAGAGACCCTGTCTCAAAAAGAAAAAAGATCTAGCATAAGGGCTAGAGGTAAATAGCACTTGCTGTTAAATCATGAGGACCAGAGTTCAGATCCCAGTACTCACATCATCGCTCACACATGCGTACAACTCCAGCTCCAAGGGATCCAATGCCCTCTTTGGCTTCCATGCACATCTGCACACAAATGTTCACATACACTCGCATAGACAGACAGACAGACATACACACACTTGAGTGCACGCACACATAAATAAAATTAAATTTTAAAAACATCTAGATGAGGGTCTGAGGAGATGGTTCAGTTGGTAAAATGCCTTATGTGCATGCATTAGAACCTAAGTTTGGATCTCCAGCACCCACATAAAAAGTTGGGCCTGGCAGCCCATGCCTGGAATCCAAGCATAGGGATATAGAGACAGGAGGATCTTGGCCAGTTAGCTTAGCCAATCAGTGAGCTCCAGGTTTAATGAGAGGCCCTGTCTCAAAAAAATAAGTAGGAGAATGACAAAGGAAGACCCAAATGTTGATCTTGGGTCCACCACACACATGCCACACACACACATCACACACACACACACACACACACACACACACACACACACACACGATCTAGCATGTTGACAATGGTAGGCATTTGATTCCTAGTAGCTTTTTCCTATAAGAAGCTACCAACAAAGACAGAAAGCAAAAGACAACCTTAAATACACGAATTTAACAATGGGGAAGAGATTGGTTTAGAAACAAGCTAAAAATGCTGAAAGGCAGTACAACTTTAGGTCTAGTCTGCAGGGTGGTCCCAGTTGATAAAAGAAAAGTACGAACACAGAACAGGATCTAGAACACTTCAAAGCAATTTGAGAAAGTAACCAACAAACCAGATTTTAATCTGATAATTTAAAAGTGTGGATTGTACTGTGTCTCTTTCCTCCTCAGTAATCAATTTCATTATCAATCCACAACATACTAGGAATTTAAACATCACCAATAGCTACCATATCAAAACTGGTCCTTTACTACAAATAGCATGAGGAGCAGCACTGAGGTCTTACCTACCTTCGCACTGTCATATTGTAGGAAGAGGTCAGCAAACATCTGTCTCCGCATGTCACTTTTTATGACCTCTCGGAATTCATCAGCCGAGTGGCAAAGATGCTTAATGAATTCCTCAAAAGTATCACTTTTCAAGTCTGCAATTTGTGTAGACAAGTACTGCAAAAAAGTAGGTAAATGATGACCTTAAAATATGTTCTTTATTTGGATTTCCACAAGGATTTAGTACATGGATATGAACGATGTTGGCTGTAAAATGTTTCCATGTCATTTGTTTACCATTCAAAGTATTTTCAGGTAAATGCCAGTCTACAAGCTATACTGCAAAGAGAATGGAAAAATCAGTATCCAGTATTACATATCAATGGAACTAGATATTTTCTTTTTAAAAAATGTTACTCATTATTTTTATTTTATGTGTATGAGTGTTATGCCTGCATGTGTGTAAGTGTACCTGTGTCGTGCAATGCCCATGGAGGACAGAAGAGTGCATCAGATCCCCTGAAACTGGAGTCATGGATGGTTGTTAGTCACCATGTGGGTGCTGGGATTCAAACCCAGATCTTTTGCAAGAACAGCCAGTGTTCTTAACCACTAAGCCATCTCTCCATCCCCAGGACTAGATATTTTCAGAGCAATTCCTTCTAGGATGCATCAGCATTATATAGGGCAGACTTTTCTCAGTGTATGAAATATCACAGTCCTAAAATGTTACCAATATATTAAAAGTTCTAAAAAAATCAAATGAAGTTTTTCATTTTGAATATGGCACATAAAAGCACAAGAAATTGAAGACTGACCACATATAACCATAAACTCTAGGAAGGGGGATCCTGAGTGGGTTTGTTCGTGCCATTTCCCTTGATCATGGTTTAATAGCACTCTCTCAGGAGTGGTATTGCTAGTCTAGAAGGCAATATATCTGGTTATTTTTTTGTAGGTTTGACATGGAGCTTATGCCCCTTTTCATTCCTACCACTAATGTGTGAATGGCCATCTACCCTCATGCTTACCATCAGTGTATACTGCTATCTAGATTTATGTCCATTTAACAGGTTAGGAACATCATATTATTGATCATTAAGACCCCTAGAACGTGTACTGAATAGAAGTGATCAAGTACTGAGTAGTCCCAAGAGTCAATTGTTTTCTTCCTTGCCCCATGCACAGAGGTAGCAAAATACATACTGCATGACCTCACTTTCTAGCTATAGACATGGCTCCTGGGCCAGGAGATGTGGGCTAACCTAAGCAAGGTGATTTAGATTCTCTACAATGGAAACTGAGGAGGAGGATTCAGGAAGGGCTAGTAGGGTTGGACTTGTGAATATGCAGGGGAGGAGTCAAAACTTTTATCTCTACCCTTTTAAGGCACTCAACTAGGCCTGAAATTTAAATTGATATTAAAGGTATCAATGTCTTGTGTGGCTGTGGAGGCGGAGTCACCCTGCTAGCTGGTATAAAAGGTGGGCCTATTGCCACTGTGATTTCCCAGGACCACCTGAAGAACAGAGTAGCAGGCTAAGTGAGGCATTCCCCCCACGGCCCCCCAACTGGAATTATTGCTGAGGGAGCATCCATGTGCAACCATAATAGTGATTCCAGGGTGCAAGGCAAGGCAATAAATGAAACAGTGAACCTGAGACACCTCTAGTCCCTCATCACCAAGCCCTAGAAACAACCTAGAGAAACTGGCTGGCAGGAAGCAGAGTGAGCACNAGAGAGAGAGAGAGAGAGAGAGAGAGAGAGAGAGAGAGGATCTGGCAAGAAGGTTCATATTACCTTATCAGAAAATGGGACTTGTGGGCTGGAGAGATGGCTCAGTGGTTAAGAGTACTGACTGCTCTTGAAGAGGACCCGGGTTTGATTCCCAGCACCCACATGGTGGCTAAGAACTGCCTTTAAGCCAGATGTGGTGGTGCTACCTTTAAAAAAAATAAAGAAAGAAAATGGGACTTGTACAAATGGGAATGGGCTGCCTTTGGAAATGCGAGCTCTCCCTCTAAGTTTAGAGGTAAGGATCCTTGGTGTGATGGTTAATTTTTATTAAACTTGACTAGATTAAGAATCACCATGGAAATAGCTCTGGGTGTGTCTGTGAGGCTGTTTACAAAAAGGCTTAACTGAGTGGGGAAGACCTGCTCTGAGCAGTCAGTACCATCCCATTGGTTGGGACTCTAAATGTAAAGAAACACAGGAGAAGGCCAGCTGGGCACTGTCGTTGTCCTCTGCTTCCTGACCGTGGATGCACTGAGACCAGCCACCTCACACTCCTGCTGCCAAGCCTTCCCTGCACTCTACAGTCTAATTCCCAGACTGTCTCCTGATGGGCGTTCTGCAGTGGCCTCATCAAACTGCGCACAGCTGGTGACCTGATAAGTCTCCATCCAGCCCCACACCCGCTCCCCAAGTTGGTGGTCTGCTTGACCCCCATCCAACTCACTGGCCCTCACCAGCTTCCTGAGTTGGTGACCTGATTGATCTTGGTCCAACTCACTGGTAATAACTACACAAGCCTCAAGAGCTAAGATTTACACACGCAAGTAACGGCCGGTAGTCCTGTCTGGTGCTAAGAAGGACTTGTCTTTTTATTCACAGCATTCTGTTTTTATACCCAGAGTGACATCATATCTCAGGGCCTGGTTTCAGACCCCAGACCTCAAGTTCCATAGCATCAGGAGCACTAGTATCAAGAGCAGGAGAACTCCTGAGTGCCTTTGATCTCAAGGTGGCACAGGCTTGCTAATGCAGGTGCAAATCCTGCCTTAGGCCAGGTTTCAGTGTAAGCAGACAGGCAGGTAACTTAGCACAAAAGAAGCCACAGGTGTCTCCCTTTTTTCCCTACAAGAAATATCATCTTAGTTTCTCTTAAACTAAACCAGTGTCGGGGCTGGAGAGCTGGCCTAGCAGTTAAGAGTGCCAACAGCTCTTGCAGAGGACCCGGGTTCGATCCCCAGCACCCACATGGCGGCCGAGAACCATCTGAAACTCCAATTCCAGGAGAACTCCAGTTCCAGGGGAATCCGACACCCTGTTCTGACCTCCGTGGCATTGTACGACACGGTGCACACACCTGCATGCAGACAGTACATTCATACACATACCAAAATAAATAAAATAAAAAAAATATTAAAAAAAAAAAACAAAAAAAAACCCTAAACCAGTGTCTTGAGTATGCTGTGCCACCAACATAGACAAACATGCTCATGTCTTCACTGTCAAAATTTATTGAGTAACAATAAATTCATGAGGTCTAGTGGTTTCGATGCCAGCAATTTGTCATAAAATCCACCTCCCTTGGTATCCTGGTTGAGGCAAATGCAAGTTCTTTTATTCCAATCTTAATTACTACTATTAACTCTCATATCACACAACACACAGTAAATATATCTATATATCTTTCTTTTTTTTTATTTAATTTTATTTATTTCCGTATGTGTATGAATGTATTGTTTGCATGCAAGTCTGTGCACCCGTGACGTGCAATGCCGCGGAGGTCAGAAGAGGGCGTCGGACTCCCCTGGAACTGGAGTTCTCCTGGAATTGGAGTTTCAGACGGCTCTCGGCCGCCATGTGGGTGCTGGGGATCGAACCCGGGTCCTCTGCAAGAGC
>VZQC01011130.1:1347198-1424787 GCA_009823505.1 Rhizomys pruinosus | reverse complement strand
GGAGGTCAGAAGAGGGTCTCAGATTCCCCTGGAACTGGAGTTCTCCTGGAATTGGAGTTACAGATGGTTCTCAGCCACCATGTGGGTGCTGGGGATCGAACCCGAGTCCTCTGCAAGAGCAGTCGGTGCTCTTAACCTCTAGGCTATCTCTCCAGCCCCAGGCCTGAGTAATTTTCACTCACCTGGCCTGATGTCGAGTTTGACACTGTGTTTATCTTTAATCTGTACAATCCCTTTGTGTCAAATAAAATTGTTTTGTTTCTTTTGCAAATCTATTTATTTTTGGTCTTTTTGAGACAGGGTCTCCCTTTAGTCCCAGCTGGCCTAGAACTCACTATGTAGACCAGGCTGGACTTGAACTCACAGAGATCTGCCTGCCTCTGCCTCCCGAGTGCTGGGATTAAAGGCCTACTTTCAATTATTTGGATAAGAGGCCAAGAACCTGGAAACACCCAGCCCAGACCTGGCCACATGTGGAAACCAGAGGAGACACTGTGGTGTCTTTCTCTCCCTCTTTTCTGAGACAGGGTGTCTCAGTCAACCTGGATGTCCCTCACTCAGCTAGACTGGCTAACCAGAATGTTCCAGAGATCCTTGCATTTCTACCTCCCCTGTGCCTGGATTTACCACCACAGCCATCTGCTCATTAGTTTGTGTACGGTGGGGCCTGTGGGGATGTGGACTCCACACCTCCTGTGCACAGCTTCACCCACTGACTCAGCTTCTACACTCTTGTTTTCTAAGACAGAGAGCCTCACACTCCAGCCAGAATTTAGAATGTACTCCGGGTTTGCTGTGAATTCACAGCAGTTCTCCTGCCTCAGTCCTAAAAAGTGCTGGGATAACAGGGATAAGCCACTCTGCCTGAGTACCCAGGCTGATTTATATGAAAATTTAGTAAGGCTCTCGATGCACTCAGTGCACAGTCAGTTACTAGATTCCCTCTATATGCCAAGGACAAGTGACTCAGCAATGAACAAAATGAACAAAATTTTCCAACATCCCTGCATTAGCTAACTTCCCTAGTGCTGTGAGGAAGCACTGACTAAGGCAGCATGGGAGGAAAGATTTATTTTCCATTATAGTTCACAACACTGTGGGAACTAAGGGAAGCCAGGCATGAACTCAGGGCAGGACCTGGCAGCAGGAGTTGAATCAGAGATCACAGAGGAATGCTGCTTACTGGCTTCTGCCACTGGCCTGTACTCAGCCTGCTTTCTTATACAACCCAGGACACCTGCCCAGGGGTGGCACCACCCATGATAGGCTTGGCCCTACAATCTCAGTCAACAATTAAAAAAATAGACCTCACAGACATGCCACGGGGCAGTTTGGTAGAGGATATTCCCCAAGGAGGTTCACTCCTTCCAAATGTGTCAAGTTGACAAATGAAG
The DNA here is from genome assembly GCA_009823505.1 of Rhizomys pruinosus. Lineage (NCBI taxonomy): Eukaryota > Metazoa > Chordata > Mammalia > Rodentia > Spalacidae > Rhizomys > Rhizomys pruinosus. The sequence continues at coordinate 1,423,393 of VZQC01011130.1, read as the reverse complement.
CCTTCATTTACATTTGCCTGCCCCCCAAAGAGAAACACATAAAAGGTTCAATGTATGGCCTGCCAAACCCCGAAAATGGCGTTGTAGGGAAATAAAGCAGAGGACGGTGGCTGGAATTTTCTAGAAGGTTGTCAAAAGAAGACTTGCCCAAAGCTGGAGACTCTGAAGAATGGAGGAGAGACAGGGATTCAAAAGAAGCTGTGTCATCACCATGGCAACAGCTGTCAAAGGAGTCACATACTCTTAGTTCTTAGGAGGGTGGTTTATGTAGAGCTGGCAGAGATAGTCAAAACATTACCACAAATTTTACTAAGGATTACATGAGCAGGAATTTTTTTAGCACACTGCTATCCCCCAGGGTTATAGAAACTGACTTAAAAAAAAAAACTTTATTGGCTGTTAGAGATTTTCTTAAAATTCCTCAGTATTTTTCAAAAAAAAATTATCATCAAGCCTATATGTTGCTTGTTTCTACTCTAATTTCTTCTCTAAAAGTTTCTAAAACTGAACTAAGAAGATGGCTGAGAAGCGGCTCAGCAGTAAGGTGCTTATCTAGCATATCTAAGGGGCTAGGCTGCTTCCCTAACACTACAGAAACAAAAAGCACATGAGTAAATATTTTAAAATAAAGTAAGGGCTGGAGAGACACTCGGTGGACAAGAACAGCACATTGGGTCCCTCAGAACAGCCTGTAACTCCAGCTCCAGCGAATGTAACAGCACCTCTGGCTTCTGTGGATCCTGCACGCATGTGGCAGATCCTCCCACACGCACATACACATACAAACCAAATAATGTGTAATAAGGTAATTCAATATGATACCCTAGTTCAAAAAATATTAACTATCCAGACAGGGTAGTTAATATTCCCAGCATTCTACAATGCATTTTACTTTTGTCCCAAAGTTATTAGACTTGTTACCTAGGTTCCCTCCTTCACAAATAATTATGACAGGAATTGGGGGGTGAGTTGCTAGAGAGAAGTCTCAGTGTTTAAGAGTGTTTGTTGCTCTTTCAGAGGACTGGAGTTTGGTTTGGAGCACCCACATCTGATGGCCATCTATAATTACAGGCCACAACCACCTATAATTCTAGTTCCAGGGGTTCTGACTCCCTCTTCTGGTCTCTGTGGTCATCTGCACTCACATGCAAATACCAACATACCATCCCACACACATACACATACGCATAAATAAAATAACATTAATCTTCTTTTAAAAATGATGAGCCTTAGCCGGGAGTGGTGGTGCATGCCTTTAATCCTAGCACTTGGGAGGCAGAGGCAGGCGGATCTTTGTGAGTTCAAGGCAGGCCTGGTCTACAGAGGGAGTTCCAGGATGGCCTGGGCTACAGGGAGACCCTGTCTAGAAAAGACCAAAAAAAGAAAAAATGGAGCCTTATTTACATACTCGATGGAGACGATGACGGCATTCAGCTCTTCAGCCATTGCGGTGCACAACTCATCGTATAGCTGATTTCTAAAGAGAGAAAAGGAATCACTACAAAGAAGGAAGGAGGAAGAGAAGAGAGGAGGAGGGGAGGGGAGGGGAGGGGAGGGGAGAGGGAGGGGCGAGGGGGCTGAGCGGGAGGAGAGATAGGGAGGGGAAGGGCGAGGAGCGAGCGGATCGGAGGGGGGAGGGGAGGGGAGGGGAGGGGAGGGGACGAGGGAGGGAGGGAGGGGGAGGGGAGGGGGAGGAGAGAGAGGAGAGGAGAGGGAGAGGAGAGTGAGAGGAGAGGAGAGGAGAGGAGAGGAGAGGAGAGGAGAGAGAGGAGAGGGAGAGGAAGAGGATGAGAAGAGAAGAGAAGAGAAGAGAAGAGAAGAGAAGAAAAAAAAGAAAAGTGATTCTCCCTCCCTCAGCATCTACTGAGTCTGCAGCTCTTCATCAGGCAAGACCCAAGGAAACTTGCCCCATCCACACTGCGATGTCAGCTGGGTTTGTCGTAATGCAGAAAAATGACCTGAATTTTATAAAGAATCAAATCAAATCAAAACTATTGGATATTACTACACTGTACCTGCTGACCACTTCTAATAAATTATTCAATTTTTTTTGGTCTTTTTGAGACAGGGTCTCCCTGTAGCCCCAGGCTGTCCTGGAACTCACTCTGTGGACCAGGCTGGCCTTCAACTCACAAAGATCCGCCTGTCTCTGCCTCCCGAGTGCTAGGATTAAAGGCGTGCGCCACCATGCCCGGCTATAAACTATTCATATTTATGGATTATTGCTGAATATTATATATGGTCCTGGCCCAAGACAAAAAATGTACTGACAGTCACAGCAAGCAATAAAAGGGAAGGCTGCTGAAAGCTGAGAGAGAGAGAGGAAGAGAGAGCGAGAGACAGAGACAGAGACAGGGAGACGGAGGAGGCAAGGAGGACTAGAAAGAAAGGGATGGAAAATTATGAGGAAGAAAGAAAGAGAGGGAGGTAAAGAAAGGAAAAGAATGGCGAACAGATATACTAGACATATTCAAATGCAAAAATTAAATCTATTTTCTGATAAAATGTAATTACTGTAAGTTACAAGTCTAAATTATGTTAGTTTTGAATATATTTTTGACTTCCTAAGTATTTATTTCATAATGGGTTATATGAAGTGCACCCAATTAATTCTGATTTTGCAGCTCTTCGAGTGTACCCTTTCAAAACAAATCACAGCAAATAAGCAGTTTCCTCCTTAAAATTATATAATTTTGCACTTTTAACACCTTCATTTGCTGTGATTCAATTTCTCTTTAAATCAACATAAAGAAGTAGAGTTTTTCGAAATCTTAGCATTCCCTAGGAGAAACTCAAAAGTTCCTTGCAAACAAAAGTAATTTTTATTCATACAAATTTAATCATTTTAATTATTCTTCTAATAATTTTAAGACTTACTGGAGTAGGGATTATAGCTTAGTTGGTAGAGTAACTGCCTAGCATCCATGAAGCCTTGGGTTCGATCGCTGGCACCATATTAACTGGGCAAGGTGGCACATACCTGTCTTCCAGAACTCAGGAGGTAGAAGCAGGAGAATGGGAAGTTCAAGGTCATTCTCAGCTACATAGTGAGTTTGAGGCTAGCCTGGGCTATATGAGGTGATATACAAGCAAGTAACAACAGAAGACTTACTGTTCCAGCAGAGGACTTAATATGTCCTTACTTAACTGGGCTTTCCAAAGTAGCCTTAAAGCAGAAGTTTAAGGACCGCAGGTTCATCTGCACACATCCACCAGCCCCAGCTCCTTCTCCAGCAGACTGGCAGAAAACGAAGGAGCAAAGGCCAGACTGACTCTCATAACTCACAGCCTTCGGCCACCGGCACTTCCTGTCTTGGACATGACCTCTCACCTAACAAGGGTTCAGTTCTATACCCTCTCTCTAAGGCAGAGTCCTTGTCATATTCATTTAGGGACTCCTGTCAGTACATACATGAGGGTGCCTGTGGTGATTAATATTGTCAATTTGACAGGCTCTAGAATCATCTAAGGGACAAAACTAGACATGTCTGTGACACAGAGGTGACACTAGTCCATGGGACCAGGACTGAATGAAAAGAAGAAAGCAGGCTGAGCACCAGCAGTCACATTTCTCTGCTTCCTGATGGAGAATGACCAGCCACCTGATATTTCTGTTACTGTGACCTCCCCACCATGATGGACTGTATCCTGTGGAACTGTTAAGTTGTGACCACTGGGGGGAAGCCACGGGACCTGAATGGATTACCACGGAACTCTGCTTGCATGCAGGAGAGTACTAACAGCAGCAGCAGCAGCTCTGATTTTATTTGCCTGGCATGACAACTACGGTCACACGTCTACAGAACTAAACAACAGTAAGATGGCTTCATACTTGTGAGAACCACAGTCAAATGTTTACAGAACACTGAATAATAATATGGTTAGACTGTAACAATTCAGAAAAATAAGATGAGCACAGTAACATTATCTCCACGGCATGTCTACTTCGGAGGTCAATGTGTCGCGTGAGGAATGAGAGCGGAGAACCATCATTCTAGAGATCTCTCCCTTGCAAGCATTCTTGCTTAAACTTTCTCATGAAACACAAGACTCTCCGGACAGACATGTTCAAAGTTCAGCTGATTTTACCAAGCACATTTTTAACATCATAGGAACATTATTCCACAGTCCCTAGAGTAAACCCAAATAAGCTCTCCTTCCCTTAAACTACTTCCTGTCCGGGATTTTGTCGTAGCAACAAAGAAGTAACTAATCCAGTGACCAGGTCTGCTCACAACTGTGAGCTTTTGTACTCAAACTCATAGACTCAGTGACTTATCTGTTGAAAATGTGAACAAATTAGTGAACGACAGGATAAATGATAGCTGTGGAGCTGAATAAGATGGGGTTGGGAGGGAAAATTATACTTTTATTTTTCCTGCAGTGATATAATAAAGGAAAAGACCAAGTTTTCATTGCTTTTCTTTCTTTGTTAAACTTACATTTTAATTGTGTGTGTGTGTGTGTGTGTGTGTGATACAATGTACATGTGGAGGTCAGAGGAATTGGTTCTCCCCAACCACGGGATTGAACTTGGGTTGTCAGCCTTGGTGGCAAGCATCTTTCCCTTGCTGTTTTTCAATACAGGGAATGCCAAAAGCCCTGGGCCAGAGATAAGAGAGGAGAAGCATGACCAGCCCAGGCAGAGAAGCCCTGACCAGGCACTGTGCTGGGCAGGCTGCCACATCGAACTTTGCTCTGCTCACAAAAGATACTCAGCTCTAAAAAAAATATCCCACACTTGGCAACTGGCAAGACTGTTTTGTTTGTTTGTTTGTTTGTTTGTTTGTTTGTTTTGTTTTTTGGGAGGGGGAGGTCTCCCTGTAGCCCCAACTGGCCTTCAACTCACAGAGATCCACCTGCCTCTGCCTCTGGGATAAAGGGCATGAGTTACCACACTCAGTTAAGACTGTTTTTAATGGTGGCATACCTTTGATATTTTAATCTTTGATTTTATAAGCTAATATGTGCATTAAGCCATACTCACTATATTTCATCAAAGTTTACAAGAGTTCATGTAGATAAACCCTCACATTCTGCCCCAAAGAAGGTCACCTTTTTTGGAGCAGAAAATTAGCATTAACACATGACACTATGTCTACAAGTTACACCAGAACTTTTTTTTTCTTTTCTCTGAGATAAGTTCTCTAGCCCAGGCTGGTCTCAAACTCTCTTATGTGCAAAACGATAACCTTGAACTCCTAATTTTCCTGTTTCTGTCTCCCAAGTGCCAGGAGCACAGCCTATGCCACTACACCCAGTGTATGCACGCTCTGGTCAAACTCAGGACCTCACATATGCCAGGTAAACACTCTACAAACTGAGGTATCTGTCCCAGGAAATATTTTCAAAGCAATTATCCACTACTAAGAAACAAGCAAGTAAGCAAAAACACTTAAATTTTATTTATTTATTCTTATGAGGGTTCCATCTGCATACAGTAAGGACACCACATGTGTACAATGCCCATGGAGGCCAGAAGAGGGCATTGGATCCCACGGAACTCGACTTGTGGTTGGTTGGAAACTGCCATGTGGGTGTTGGGAACAGAACCTAGATCTCCAGGAACAGCCAGTACTCTTAACTGCTGAGTCATCTCTCCAGCCCCAGCAAAACCTTTATATACAATAGTCATCTAATTTCCTTCAGACCAAGATCCTTTAGAGTATAAAGGGGACATTCTAACGTGGCCGGGATGATGGCGATAAGTGGCACAGTCCAGGAGAACTGAGACTGGTGTTCCCCTTCACACACAGCAAGAAAGTCAGACTCTGAGACACAAACCCTGGTACCAACACACCAAACCACCCAAAGCTGTTGGACTTACTTGCACTTGCCAAGGCCCAGCCTCCGCCATGGATGTACACCATGCTGCGTCGCAATGGCTCATCTGGTTTTGGAGAGCCTTCAAACACTCGGACCTCCACCCCATCGAAGTCTGTGTCAGTGACCTTCACTTGTGCAGAGGACTGTGCGCTTTTCTTGCCAAAGGAAACGATGATAAAATTCAGTGCAATAAGATGGTGGCTCAGCCCCAGGGAGTGGATCAGGTTACTCTGCAGGATTGGAGGGGAGAGGGGGATCAGAGTCAGCTGTCAGAAGAATGATACCCACCCAGAGTGACACCCACGAACTCCACATTTGAGAGTTGTTTTTGGTTTTTTGAAAGAAGGCCATACTCTGTACCCCAGGCAGGCCTTGAACACATGGTGACTCTTCTGCCTCAGGGTCCAAGCACTGATATTTCAGACAGGAGCCATCATGTCCAGTAGCATCTGATTGTTGCTGTTGTTGTTTCTGTCTTTTAAGGCAGAGTCTCTCTGTAGCCACACCTGGCCTAGAATGCACAGGGATCTGCCCACCTCTGCCTCCCATGAGCTGGGATCAAACGTGTGCGCCACAACTGCTCCTAGCCAGTAGGCGTCACTGGACACTTGCACTAAGACAACAAACTGTGTTCATCTTTGGGCGTTTGCACTAACATTTTGTTCGTTCTCTCTCTCTCTCTCTCTCTCTCTCTCTCTCTCTCTCTCTCTCTCTCTCCTTTTAAGAGTATGGTATTTGCACAGAATCTATGCACACCATCCCAGACTTTCTCCCTCATTTCTGCAGTGTTGGGGATGAAAACCCGGCCTTGGGACAGCTAGACATGTGCTGGACCATGGAGCGGCGTCCTCAGCCCTAATGGGTTTTCAGCCTCTCTCTGATCTTTGGAGGCAACTTGCTAAGTGGCTCAAGCTGGCCCTCACTCTGAAGCCCACTCCAGACAAGCTGCCGTTACAGGGCTGTTACCACCAGGCTCGGCTGCTGTTTTCTTTTTCTAAATAACCGTGACATGCTTTGGTTCTGATAACACACTAGGATTGAAGGAAGAATACACAGGTGTAAATAAGAGAAAGTTTTGTATTACTTTAAGTAGTTTTTTTTGCTTTTATTTATTTCTTCCTTGACCCATTCATTATTCAGGAGTGTGTTGTTTAGTCTCCATGTGTCCTTGTAGATAGTAGGGCTTATCCTGGTGTTGATATTGAGCTTTACTGCACTGTGGTCTGATAGAATGCATGAAATTATTTCAATCTTTTCCTATTTGTTGAGGGTTTTTTCTGTGTCCCAGTATTACTTTAAGTATTTTTAAAGTGTTTCGCAGTTCATATATTTAAATATATTCGGTTTTTAAAGTAGGAGATAGTAATAAATGTACAGGAGAAGGAGCTGGGTCAGCAGAGGCCGCAGCAGTTAGTAGACCCACTCAGACCTAACCAGAAACTTTTCAGAAATGGCTGAAGGCCATAGAAATAGGCATGGTGGCTCATACCGCCAAACACAGAATTTAAAATGTTGAGGCTTGAGGATATATGCACCGTTCAGGGCCGGTCTGTGCTGTGAATACTAAGCCAGCTTGGTTTACAGAATAAGACCTTGCATCAAAATAACAAACAAAAAATGTCTGTATTGAGGCCTCTTGCAGAAGGTGCATGGAGGGAAAAGACCCAAATCAGCCACCCAGCAAGGACCTTGGGAGTTTACACCCCTCTTTCCACTTCTATAACATCCTCAGTAAGTGGGATGGAGACATGGCTCAGCAGTTAAGAGTACTTGCTACGTAATAATGAAGACCAGAATTCAAATCCCAGAACTCACGGAACAAGCTGGGTGCCCCATGAACTCCTATAACTCCAGCTCCGAGGGACCCAACAGCCTTGTGTGGCCTTCTTTCATGCATAGTTCTTACACATGTGCATAGACTCACAGACAGACAGACAGACACACACACACACACACACACACACACACACACACACACACTGAATTCTAACCACTGATTTAAACTTTCCAGTAAATTAGAAAATGACAATCACCACAAGTTTTTTTGACAGAAAATCTGTGTGAGTCTGGGGCTGGAGAGATGACTCAGCAGTTAAGAGCACTGGCTGTTCTTACACAGGACCTGGGTTCAGCTCTCAGCACCCACATGGTGGATAACAACCATCTGTAACTCTAGTTCCAGGGGAACTGACACGCTCTTCTGACCTCCATGACATGGGTACACTTACACATATGACACACATGCAGGCAATACATTCATACACATAAAATAAAATATATTTTAAGAAATAAAATCTGCAAGTCTGACTTGGGTAACACTGATGCTAATCAGGGCATCAGTGTGCATTCATGCAAACCAAGTGCAGGCACAGCAAACCCTTGTTCACAATGCCACCCACCAACAGAGAGCAGACATTCTGGTCTTCACAGCGGTCAGATGGGCAGGAAACAAAGAAATGGCTCAGCCCCATGACTCTGTGTATTTTCTTTTTTTGTGTTAAGATTTTATTAAACATGACAAATGACACATGATTTTCTTCAACTGTAAGAAAGTTCTAAAAAGTCCCTAGAAACAAACCAGAGAGGACAGTTCATATGACACAGTAAGCCTAGCCCAGTTTCCCTCATGGGCTGGGGGCCATATCCTGCACCTGACTCAGTTTACCTAGCCCCTTCCAGAAACACCCCTGCTTCCCGGCTTCCCTCACCTGTCTTCACACTTTCTGAACAGTAGTCTGCACGATTTACTTTTTTAAAACGTTTATTTATTTCTGTATGTGTATGAATGTACTGTCTGCATGCAAGTCTGTGCACCTGTGTCATACAATGCCGCGGAGGTCAGAAGAAGGTGTCAGATTCCCCTGGAACTGGAGTTCTCCTGGAATTGGAGTTTCAGACGGTTCTCAGCCGCCATGTGGGTGCTGGGGATCGAACCCGGGTCCTCTGCAAGAGCAGTCGGTGCTCTTAACTGCTAGGCCATCTCTCCAGCCCCAGTCTGCACTATTTACAACAGTGACAGTGGTCCAGGGAAGCACTGCTTAGAAAATGACGGTTTGTTTATGAAGGAAAGAAGGCAAGATTGGGAAAAAAAAAAAAAAGGTGGGTGGTAGGGAAAGAACCCCAGAAGCTGCTAGAGGAAAAATTGCACAATGCTTGGAATTATTAATCAATTAAAGAATAAAAATAGTTATTCTAACACTAGGTATGGCAGCATAAGCCTGTAACAGGGGCTGGGATGTAGCTTAGTCAGTGTGCTCGCCTAGCATGCACAAACCTAGCATGAGGGTTCAGTCCCTGGCACTGCATAAACCAGTGTGGTGGGGCATGGCTGTTATCTAAAGACTCACATGGAGGTGGGAAGACCAGGGTCATCCTCGGCTAAATAATAAGTTCTAAGCAGCCTGGGCTACACGAGACCCTCTTTCAAAATTTTTATTTGAGAACAGGTATGGTGGTTCATGCCTTTAATCCCAGCACTTGGGAGGTGGAAACAGGTTGATCTCTGTGAGTTCCAGGCTAGCCTGGTCTAGAGAGTTCCAGGCCAGCTGTGGCTACAGGGAGACCCTATCTCAAAAAGACACACACACACACACACACACACACACACACACACACTATATATACATATATATATATATGTATATATATAGTGTTAAATATATATTTAATTTGAGGGATGGAAAGATGGCTCAGTGGTTAAGAGCACTGACTGCTCTTGTAGAGGATCCAGGTTCGATTCCCAGCACCCACGTGGCAGCTAACAACTGTCCCTAATTTCAGTTCCAGGGGATCTGATATCCTCTTCTGGCCTCCATAGCCATTGCACAACATGGGTGCACTTATATACATACATGCAAAACACTCATACCATAAAAGTAATAAATAAAATATTTTAAAAAGATATTTTTACTTGAAAATAAGGAGAAGAGGTGTTTGCCACTTGCTGCTTTCAGTATTACCATTGCTAACACCAGCGATCCCTGCCAAATGCCTGCAGCCAGTGTGAGTAGCCTGCTAGATGTGGGGACAAGGCTGAGGAGGGGGGCTGTTATAGTCCTTGTTTAAGGAGTCTTAGAGATAAGTAACAGGATCCAAAGCTTGGCTACTGAGACCATGAGGCAGATGCAAGACAGAGATTTACCCAAGAAACATTGGCTTCCCTCAGAAGTGCTCTAAGCCTTGGCCAGCAGACGACGTGGAATGACTACGTGCTACACAGTAGAATTGTGACTATTAGCCAACCAGTCTCCACAGTTCCCTTAGCTCTTTTCACTATCCCCTCCCATCCCTCCTCCCAAGCAAATAAAACGAAGAGCTAAGCAGGTTTACAGCTCTGAATACAAGACCAGACGTCAATGAAACAGGAGTGTCTTCCCTGCTTCTGTTATTTTTTTAAGATAGAGTCGCATATAGCCCACACTGGCTTCAAACTCACTATGTAGCCAAGGATGGCCCTACATTCCCAATCTTCCTGCCTTCTCCTCCTAGAACACAGGCATGCACCACCACACCAAAGTTTTTTATGCAGAGCTATGGACGAAACCAGGGGTTTGCGCATGCTAGGCAAGTACTCTAACAACCGAGCCACACCCACAACCCATTTGAGAATTTTAAAAGCCTCTAGATAATTTATTTTAAAAATACCAATTTAGGCTGGGCATGGTGGGGCATGCCTTTAATCCTAGCACTTGGGAGGCAGAGGCTGAGTTCAAGGCCAGCCTGGTCTAGAGAGTGAGTTCCAGGACAGCTGGGGCTACAGGGAGACCCTGTCTCGAAAAGACCAAAAAAAGAAAGAGTAACATAGGAGGGTTTTCAAGGTAATAAATGACCAGGACTGAGAAGCTGAAGCAGGAGGATTACCATAAATCTGAGGCCAACCTAGCAGCATAATAAATTTGAAGTTAGCCTCAGCCATGCAGGAAGACCTTGTCTCAAAAAACAAAAATTAAGCCAGGTGTTGTGTGGCTCATTTGTATAATCTTAGTTTGGGATAGGCCGAGACAGGAAGATCACAATGAGTCTTGAGTCCAGCCTTGGCTACATAGTGAGTTCCAGGCCAGAGCTACAGGGAGAGAACTTGCCTCAGAAAATGCAAAGTATGCCAGGCATGGAGATGCATGCCTTCAATTCCAGAATGCAGAGGGAAAGGCAAGAGGGTCTCTGTGAGATCCAGACCAGGTGGATCTATATAGCGAGTTCCAGGCTCGCCGTGCTACGGGAGAACCAAACAATAATCCTCTGCTTTGAAAAACTTTAAAAAGACTCAGAAAAGGGTACTAAACGTGTATGGCAGAGTGCATGAACTCAGGTGGAGTGGGGGAGCATGGAAAGGGGAATGAGTCTAAATTGGACTGAGAAACGATGTATAAAATGTACAAAACTTCAATAAAAATATTTTAAAAAACAACACAATTTAAAAACAAACAAACCCCCACCCCCCAAAAACACCAAAACCAAGGGGCTGGGGAGATGGCCTAGCAGTTAAGAGCACCGACTGCTCTTGCAGAGGACCCGGGTTCGATTCCCAGCACCCACATGGCGGCTGAGAACTGTCTTTAACTCCAGTTCCAGGGGAATCTGACACCCTCTTCTGACCTCCGCGGCACTGCACGACACGGGTGCACCAACCTACATGCAGACAGTACACTCATACATGTAAAAAAATAAAAAAATAAAAAAGCAACCCAAACCAAAAAGATTACTAGGAGACATGACACTGGTGAGTGGTTAGAGAGGCCCACAAGTCACGTGAGGACGAGGGCAGCCATGAATGGGCCCAACACAAAATCATAAACTTACTTAAAACATTATGAGATTTTTGGCTGGGCCTGATGATGCACACCTTTAATCCCAGCACTCGGGAGGCAAAAGCAGGTGGTGGATCTCTATGAGTTCAAGGCCAGCCTGGTCTACATAGTCAGTTCCAGGCCAGCTGGGGCTAAAGGGAGACCCTGTCTCAAAAATACCAAAAGAGAGGAAAGAGGAAAGAGAAAGAGAGAGAGAGAGAGAGAGAGAGAGAGAGAGAGAGAGAGAGAGAGAGAGAGAGAGACTTGAACAGTTCTTGAGTATGAAATTTGTAGATGACAACATTTTGTCACATCAGAAGCTGGAGCAACCCTGAGGCCCAGACGAAGGTTTGTACAAGCTCAAAGGGAAAGGACCTGCTTATGTCTGGGGATGAAACCCAGCAGGGTAAGCGACCTGGGTTGAGTTCAGCAGGGGATGAAAGATGAGTAGCCAGGGAAGGGCAGAAGGCAGGTTCAGAAGCACAGGGAGGAGTCTTAAATGACTGTGGGTCGGAAAGGCAGAGGAGAAAGTGGAGACAGGGGTGCACCAATAAAGGACTCCATCCCTAAATGGACATCCACTCGATCCTCCCCACCCCCACCCCAAAAGGATGAGGGGGGTTCGGAGTGCAAGAGCGAAGGACTCAGAGCATTGTGACCTGGCGTCTTCTGGATACCACATGGCCACCACACTCGTGAATTCACTGCAGCTCTGCTAACCTGCACAAGATCAGGCCAGTGAGACCCATCAACATTCCAGCAGGCAGCACTGACTGGACTCAGGAAATTACAGAAAGAAAATATAGGGCTGCAGAGAAGGCTCGGTGGCTAGGAGCACAGGCTCATATTCCTGAGGACCCGAGCCTGGTTTCCAGCACCCACATGGCAGCAAACAACTGTCCCAAATTCTAGTTCCAAAGGATCTGAAGCATTTTTCTGGCCTCCATGGGCAATGTGCACACATGGTACTTACATATATGTGAGCATAACACTCACACACATAAAGTAAAAATAATTTTTTAGAAAAGATAAAAGAGGGTGGAGAGATGGCTTAGTGGTTAAGAGCACTGGCTGCTCTTGCAGAGGACCCAGGTTCAATTCCCAGCACCCACAGGGTGGCTAACAACCTTCTCTAATTCCAATTCTGGGGGAATCTGACACCTTCTGACCTCCCAGGGCATTGCACAACTTACATACATTCATACACATGAATTTTTTAAAAAAGAAATAAAATAAAAGAGAAGGCAGAATGGGAGGAGGGAACGTGCTGGAGGTGTCTCGAGGAAGGGTGGGGGCATATATGATCAAGATATGTGTATGAAATTGAAGAATGATTGTGTGTGAGAGAGAGAGAAAGAGAGAGAGAAAGAGAGAATATGTGTGTGGAGAGAGAGAGGGGAGAGATAGATGTGTGTCTGTGTGCGTGTGAGAGAATATGTGTGTGTGTAGAGAGGGAAAGAGAGAGGGGGGAGAGAGAGAGATGCGTGTGTGTGTGTGTGTGTGTGTGTGTGTGTGTGTGTGTGTGTGACTCAATCTGAAAAAGGCAAGAACAGCGTAGAAGTCAACAGTGTCAATTCCAGAGCCAGCAGCCTGGGTCAAGACCTCATGTCCCCCTCTTACCAGTGCTGGTTCAGTGACTGAACCTCTCTGTGCTCACTTTCCATCTGTAAAGATTATTGGTGGTGCACACATGTACTCCCAGCACTTGAGAGGTGAGACAGGATCAGCAGTTCAAGGTCAACCTCAGCCACGAAGCTCAAAGCTAGCCTGGGACTACATGAGACCCTGTCTCTAATTAATTAATTAATTCAGAAAAAGACTGTGCAAACAATGGAAACTAACGCAACCTAGAAGAGCGCCTGTCACTCATGCTGCCCTGTTGTTAGCTGGGTCTCCACACTGCCACTACTCTAACAGAAGAACATCACATGCAGAATGGCTGAGAACAGGAACTGGCCTCCAGGCTTCGAAGGAGGCCAAGACTATCGTTTTTCCCAACATGCACCTTTGCTATTAGTACCACATTGATGACCATGTTCTGAAATTATTGCAAAAGTTGTAAACCAATTCTAGAAAACCTTTATGCACACTCCTCTAAAGACTCTCCATCATGTGTTGCAGCTCAAGGCTGGCTACACTTCTCACAGTCAGTGATCTGGATTCGGGTCTCCTCTGGTGCTTTCCAGCATGGTCCTTTCTTTTTTTTTTTTTTTAAATTTTATTTATTTCTGTATGTGTATCAATGTACTGTCTGCATGCAGGTTTGTGCACCCGTGTCGTGCAATGCCGCGGAGGTCAGAAGAGGGTCTCGGATTCCCCTGGAACTGGAGTTCTCCTGGAATTGGAGTTTCAGACGGCTCTCGGCCGCCATGTGGGTGCTTGGGGATGAACCCGGTCCTCTGTAAGAGTGGTCGGCGCTCTTAGCCGCTAGGCCATCTCTCCAGCCCGATCTTTTTGTCTAACATCTTTTTTTTTGGTCTTTTCGAGACAGGGTCTCCCTGTAGCCCCAGCTGTCCTGGAACTCACCTTGGAGACCAGGCTAGCCTTGAACTCACAAAGATCCGCCTGTCTCTGCCTCCCAAGTGCTAGGATTAAAGGTGTGCGCCACCACGCCTGGCTTAAATCTCCTCTCCACTTTCTGCTCTAGTGGCACCAATTAGAAAAATCTATACTCGGACAAAAGATTGATTGTTCTTCATAAAATCTGTGTACTCTTATTGTTGTTACAATTTTTATTTGGAGTGTGTGAATGAGAAAGAGAGGAGAGAGAAGAGAGAGAGAGAGAGAGAGAGCCTCAAGTTTGAGTATACTTTTAAATTCAGATTTAATTTTGGCTACCAACACTGTGAGATGATACCCAACTCCAGGATCTGCACCTGAGACCACTTAGATTCCTGAGGTTCAGAAATGCAGAACTTGCTCTACACAGAATGGCTGTGGTGAGAAGCTACCAGAGACCATTGCTATGGCTTGGATGTGGTTTGCCCCACAAAGGTTCAAATGTTGGAAACTTGGTCCTCAATATGATGGAAAAGAAAATATGGTGATGGGAAGAGAGGTGACGTGTAGGGAGGAGCTTGGGTGGTGTGGGAGGAGCTTGGGTGGTGTGGGAGGAGCTTGGGTGGTGTGGGAGGAGCTTGGGTGGTGGGGATGTGCCCTCTGAGGGGATTCAGTCAGGCCTAGTGAGGTGACTCATGCCTGTTATATCAGCACTCAGGAAGCTGAAGCAGGAGGATTACCCTGAATTCAAGGCCAGCCTAGGTGATACAATAAATTCAAGGCTATCCTGAGTGATACTGAAGCTTTCTTTCAGTTATATATGGCTTAAAAATACATTTATAGGGGCTGGAGAGATGACTCAGCAGATAAGAGTACTACTCGCTCTTGCAGAGGAGCTGAATTCAATTCCTAGCACCCACATGGTGGCTAGCAACCATCTATAACTCCAGTTCCAGGGGAAGCCGATACCCTCTTCTGACTTCCCAGGGCACACAGGTGCACTTACCACATTCAGGCAATATACTCATACAAAGCAGGATGTGGTGGCACACACCTTTAATCCCAGCACTCAGGAGGCAGAGGCAGGCGGACCTCTGTGAGTTCAAGGCCAGCCTGGTCTACAGACTGAGTTCCAGGCCAGTTGGGGCTATAGGGAAACCCTTTCTCAAAAAAATAATTAATTAATTAATTAATTAATTAAAAACTCATACAAACAAAAATAAAGAAATAATATATATTCATATTTATAAAATAATGGTAATAGATAACACACCTGTTACCCCATAACTTAGAAGGCTGAGATGGGACAAGACCATGAGTTTGAGGGCAGCCTGGGCTACACAGCAAGATGTTGTCTCAAGAAAAATAAATAAAACAAAACATCAGAAAAGCAAAGCTTGGGCTGGTAAGATGGCTAGGCAGGTAAAGCTGTGCACATCTGATGATTTCAGTTTGATCCCTGGAACTCACTGCAGAAGGAAAGAATAGATTCCCCAAAGTTCTGACTTCCACATGTATACCACAGCATGTGCACATACAAATACACATCATACACATACACACACACACACATATATATATATATATATATATATATATAATATTTTTAAAACTGAAAACAAAGAACCTGAAGGGACCCTATGGTATCAGGTCCCAGATGACAGCAAACACAGGCTCAAAGTCAAAGTCAGACCAGGAAAAGATCCCAGTTAACTATTAACTCAAAGAAAGTTAAGTCTGGGCAGAGGTAGCCAAGAGATATAGAATGGAGTCAAAGACACAGAGCAGGGAGTAAAGCATCTGACAGGATGAGAGTTAAGACCCTAGAGTTAACTCACCACTTACTTTCAGACATGATAATTAATGTATATGTGCGGAAGGTATATATCCATATTTTAGATTAATATAAAATTAAAAAGAAAAAATGTGAACTCCTAAACATATACCGGAGTTAACATATAGTTTATTCCTGGAGGACATAATTCTGGTACATGTATGATGTGTATATAGGCCTACTTTGGAGCAATACAATTGGGAGGGAACCACAACAACATAAGGACTGGGTCAAAGAACGGACTGACATAGTTAAATTCTGCCTAAAAACAATAAACCTTTGCAAAGAAAAACTTTAAAAAGACTGAGAGATGCAGGACATGTATGGCAGAATGCATGAACTGGGATGGGGTGGGAGGAAGGGAAAGGGGAATATGTCTAAATTGAACTGAAAATGATGTCTGAAAAACACAAAACATCAATAAAAGTATTATATTTAAAAAAAGGATCTATGGGACAAATCTAGAAAGATAAGAATGGTGCATGGCAGAGGGGGCAAGCGGGGGGGGGGGAGGATCAGAATTCAGAAGCCAAGCTTGCAAAGATTTCAAAGAAAAAGCTTCTAATTCGGCCCTTGAAGGACACTAGGATTGAAAGATAGCCATGCACCTAGCCTAGGAAGTCTGATGAACTTCATGAGCGCAGAATTCAATTATTGAGATATCCTCTTCTTTTACTACATTCAAGATACTCCACTCACTGTGTATTCCACCCCCTGAATCCCCACCCCTAGACAGGGTCTCAAGTATCTCAGTCTGGCTTCTGACTATCCGTGTAGCCAAGAATGAACCTGAGTTCCTGATCCTCCTGCTTTTATCTCAAGTGCTGAGATTCCATGTTCCCCACCAGGCAGAGTTTTATGTGGTGCTGGGGATGAACCCAGGGTTCATGTAGGCTAGTCAAGCACTCTGCTGACTGAGCTATCCCCCAAATACTACACAGTTTAGCCAGTTGACTGAGGCTCCCCTGTTAAGTGAATTTACTAGACACTGAAGGATTCCTCACCACTACAGGTCAGATGCCTGGAAAGTTTAAAAGTGAGAGTTAGGGAGCCAGACACTGTCCAGCCTTCTGCTGCCGTGGTGTAAGCAAAGCTATGACATCTCCCTGGGCCTCTTGTGCCAAGACCAAAGCTACCTCCTTTCTCCAACTCACTTCGGGGAATTTTAAACGTCTGGCGCACAGCAGGTGCACCTATTTTATTCACACGGTCCAATGCTTCCTGAGTTAGTAACATATCAGAATCACCTGGAGCAGTTACCAAAACTTGAGTCCCATCCAGACCTATTAAACAATGAGATCGGTGAGGACTTAAGGAGGAGGTTGTTTAGCCCCCTGAGCAAAGCAAGCACATAACAGCACTGAGAATCACTAAAACATGTATTAAGTACCTGGTGATTATAACTGTGCTAAACACTGGGGATTCGTGGGGCACAGATGGAGGAAGACAAACATTCTATAGGATCACATACAGAAACTTCCAAAACAGGTGTGCCTTCAATTGCAAAGGTATAGCACCTAGCCCGAGAGCAGCCACCTGACAGTGTCAGGATTGTTTGCTTTATTTTGTTCTGTGGGAAACCAGGGATCACCCCAGGGATTGAACACGCTGCGCGGACACCTCAGGTCCATCATCACTCTTTTACTTTTTATTCTGAGATAGATACATGATAGATAGATAGATAGATAGATAGATAGATAGATAGATAGATAGATAGATAGATAGATAGAATCGACAGACAGACAGACAGAGACAGACAGACAGACAGATTATGTGTTAACCTGGTACAATGGGCTGGCTTCAAATAGGGCAGTCTTTGAAAATTCATTGTGGCCCACACCTTTAATCCCAGCACTCGGGAGGCAGAGGCAGGCGGATCTTTGTGAGTTCAAGGCCGGCCTGGTCTACAGAGTGAGTTCCAGGACAGCTGGGGCTACAGGGAGACCCTGTCTAGAAAAACAAAACAAAAAAAAAAAAAAATCATTGTCTTCTTTCAGATAAAGGCAGAGCTTAGCTAGGTCTGGTTACACACACCACAATCCCAGACCTTGAAAATCAAGGGCAGGAAGATCACCAGTTTCATACCAGCCTGGGCTACACAAAGAAAAGAAGAGGAAGGGGACCAGGGAAAAGAAAATGGGGAAAGGAAATGGTAGATCTGCCCTCACCAGAAATCAGGTTCTATAGGGACAACTGGCATCTTTCTTGCCTGCCTCACTTGTGTGAACGCTCCAGAGAACAACCCTTTACATGCTTTCTAGATCCCATTTCTTCTTTCCTCTGTTAGGATCTCAGCTCCTTGCATTCTCCTCTGGGATCCTGTCTGGCACGTCACATGCTTGGTCTCTAGCTGCCCGCCCAGGTCTTTCTGCTCCTTTACCTTTCCTTTAGTCCACTGACACAGTGCCTTCCTGATCTCTGCAAAGCTGTCTATCCACACAACTGATTCTGTTTCTCCAGTTCCCACTGCTATGCAGTCCATGACAGTCTGACTTCCAGCCCCACATCTCTGGTGAAACTACTGTATTAAGTTCCCCAGTGTCCTGCTTGGCCGGCCACCTGATGACCTGTTCTTTTTTTAAGGTTTCTTCCTCTTTAACTACCTCTCCAGTTTCTTTTCTGTTGTGGCAGACACTCATTTATCCATTCGTCTATTTATTTATTATTTTTTATTGTTGCTTGGAGAATTGGGGGGGGAGCAGGGTCTCATGTTGTTCAGGCTGACTTCAAACGTACCATGTAGCCAAGGATAACCATGAACTTCCAATCCTCCCGCCTCTACCTCCCAAGTGCTAGGATTACAGGCACATACCCTGTCTAATTTATACAGTGCTTAAGGATCAAATCCAGGACCTCCTGTGTGCTGCATAATCACTCTGTTAACTTAGCCACACCCTCGGCTCTTGTTTTTGTTTCCTGAGACAAGTTCTCACTATGCATCCTAGGTTCACTTCAAATTGTCAATCCTCCTGCCTCAGTCTCCCAAGTACTGGGTATAGCCAACATGCCAAACTCCCGCCTTCATGCATGTGTGTGTATCTTACAGACCCATTCTTCATCTCCACGCCAGAGGTCCTTAAATAATGGCATTCTCCAAAGTTCTATTTTTCCATTTTTTTATTTTGTTGCAGTGCAGGGGTGGAACCCAGGGCTTCTCACACACTAGGCAAGTGTTCTACCACTGAGTCACTCTTCTGCCCCTTTTCAAATTGTTTTGAAGCACAGTCTCATTAAGTTTCTCAGCCTGGCCTTGAAATTTAAAAAAATATATTTATTATTTTTTATTTATTTCATTTATGTGTACTTGTGTGTATATGTTGTGTATGTGCAGGTACCCGTGGGGGCCAGAAGATGGCGTCGGGTCCCCTGGATGGAGTTCTAGGCGGTTGTGAGCTACATTATGTGGGTGCTGGGAACCAAACTTGCAAGAGCAGCAGGAGCCATCTTTACAGACCCTTGTTTTATTTCTAATTTTGTCTCTGTGTGTGGGTGTGTGTGTGAGCTAAAGTGCCTACAGAGTCCAGAAAAGGACAGGATTCCTGGAGCGGAAATTACAAATAGTTGTGAGCTGCTCAGTGTGAGTGCTGGGAACTCAACTTGGGTTCTCTGCACATGCTCGTAGCTGCTGAGCCATCTCTCCAGCTCTGAACTACTTTCTAAATTTTAAACTCTAATTATTATTATTATTATTATTATTATTATTGTTAGTAGTAGTAGCGTGTTGTATGTACATGATGTGTGTGTGTGTGTGTGTGTGTTGGGATTCAATTCTCTCCTTCCACCATGGGTTCCATGGGTTAAACTCAAACAGCAGGCTTGAACAAGCGTTTTTACCAACTGACTCATCTTACTAGCCTTGGTCTTGAGCTTCAGTCCTCCTGCCTCAGCCCCCTGAGTAGCCAGAATTACAAGCCTGCATCACCAGACCCCGTTCAAAGTCTATGTTCTATTCAACTTTACAATTTCTGCTTTCCTTGAGCAAGACAATGAACCACAATGATAGTGTCTAGCATGCAGGAAGGTTCAAGAGCCATTTAGTAAACAGAATGGCAATGACCTCTGGTCTCAGAGATTACTTCAGCATCTGTCTCCAGTCCCACATCTTTCTTTAAAATTTTTATTTATTTATTTTTATTTATTTATGTGTATGAATGTACTGTCTGCATGTAGGTCTGTGCACCTGTGTCATGCAATGCCTGGGAGGTCAGAAGAGGGTGTCGGATTCCCCTGGAACTGGAGTTAAAGACAGTTCTCAGCCACCATGTGGGTGCTGGGGATCGAACCCGGGTCCTCTGTAAGAGCAATTGGAGCTCTTAACCACTAGGCCATCTCTCCAGCCCCCCCCCTTTTTTTTTTTTAATTCTTGTTCTTTTTTTTTTTTTTTTTTTATTTTTTTTTTTCATTTTTGACAATAAGTAATAATTTATGAGTACAAGCATCCTTCATGTAAAACCAATTTGCAAGCAGTTGTGCCCAAACCCACACAGCCCAAGGGTCCCACCATCCAGCTGGGAGGCTTGTATGTTCAATCAAGTTGATCAAATAAGTGTCCAGTCTATATTGCTGTAGTTTCACCATTCACCCCAATCACAGCCCTTACATTCTACCACACCCCCTCTTCCACAGATTGTTCCCTAGGCTTAGAAAAGGGGCACAGGTGGACAAGAAGCAAAACAGTCTACTTCTCTGGAGCTGTCATTTTGGACTCTGGTCAATTCTGGCTGTTTCCTTTCACGGGCTGACAGTTTGTCCAGGACTAACCTTTCAGTCCTACTAATGAGGCACAGACATTTAGATATATAGGTATTTAAACAGTACTAATTGTTATGGTAGGTTACTTTGGTATAGACACAGATATTTGGATGGTATGTTAATCTATGAATTACATTTTTTCCTGTAAAATGTGACAGGGTCTTACTGTGGATTATAATATCTCCTAACCATTAGAGGATGTAAGCTTGTGGCATCAGCCATGGGTTATTCCTCCAAGGAGAGAGCTAATAGCCAATTAGATTTGGGATATACAGGCATATGGCTGCCACTCCTGCGCAGTATTTCCAGGCAGGTGAGGTGTAGCTGGTGCTGACGGAGGAGTCTTGCTTGACTCAAGGAGACCCATATTTGTTTTATTGGTTTAGTGGCCTTTGGTAACACTCTCTGGTATTCGAGAGACCAACTGTACACTTGCAAGTGCGGTCTCAATACATCTTTCCCATGCTTACATCAGGTCTTCAACAGCAGGGCCTTATTGCCTCTCTTCTTGCAGGTATCCCAGTTTACAGGCAAGAAGCCTTTACCTTTTGTGGGGGTTTGGATCACCTGGCCAAGAATAATCCATTGCTGATATCAGAGCTCTCCTGTGTTAATATATTTTGCTCAAGTGCACAGCTTAAGGAGACTTTAGTATTATATTTGGTTCTGAATAGAGAATAATCCTTTTCACAGTTCCTATGTCAATTAGTTAATTAAAGAAGGCGGTTTTACAGGTTTTATAAGAGATTACCTATATGATAGTTGGCTCCAATTTACAGTTAAAGAACGACCTCATCATCATCATATTCTTCCCTGTTCTATGAAGGAGAGGTAAGAAAATCTCTCCTATTAAAACTTCGCAGCACCTAGAAGGTAAGCTTCATTAGGACTCATTATAAATAGTTGTTACAAGTAGGATCCACAGAGGGGTTTGACGCCTGTACCAATCTGATGCTTTTCTTCCTTTCAATGTTCAGATGGGCCAACCTTTCTGCTGGCACTTCCTGGTACTTTCTACACAATGCAAAGCTGTGTCTTTTCTTTCTCAGCCGTTAAGTTGGTGACGTTTTGACCTGTGGGAACCTACAAATCTTTTCCCATAGTTAGTTTTAAGATTTGAATTGCAAGGTTTTTGACAAAAAGGTTTCATATATATCTGTTTCCCCCCCCCCTTTTTATTTTAGGTTTTTGTTTTTTGACCCATGAGTCTCTTTCGAGGCCCTGTAATTGGAATGGGTCCATATTCTGATCACTTCCAGAATCTCGGCTATGAGCTCCTCAGGGCTGGGGACGCAGTGGCTTGATGGTACAGTCCTGCTTAGCATTTATCAAGGCCATGAGTTCTGTGACTCAGTCAGTCTCCACTGCCAACACGGCCAGATTTAGAATCACCTAGGAGGCATAACTTTTGCATGTTGGTAAGGACATTTTCTGAGAGGTTTAGCTGAGGAGAAAGAAATACCTGAAATGTGGGCAGCACTGATGGGCTAAGTTCCCAGATAGGATAGAAAGTGGGAGAGGAGAAGGTAAGCCGAGCAGCACTGCCTCAGCTTCCGGACTGCAGACCACGTGACCAGTACCTCATATTCTTGCCAACAACCCTTCCCCTCCACAGTGGACTGCACTCCCCACCCACGAGCGAAAAACAAAACTATCAGCCAAAACCAATCCTTTCTTCCTCAGTTAAATTGCTTTTCTTCAGGCATTTATCCTAATAATCTTAATAATGAGAAATGTAGCTAATAAAGATTCAATTCCAAGCACCACACACCAAAATTAACATGATATACTCTCCCTTCTGCACCCCCAAAGAGCAGCTCACTACATTAAATTCTCAGTGAACCATCTGACCATAAGTCTAGCTTCTCCGTCGACACCTTGAAACATTGCTCAGCTCCTTCCTGTTTCCCTTGATCTCTAAGCAACTGTCAACTCATTTCCCTTCCATCTGTCAACACTGTCCAGCTCTAGTTCTCTCTCCCGGCATCCACTGTCATGATTATCATATGCTGAGGCCCTGGAAGGAAGGGGAGAGTCTGCAGAGAGACATTTGTGCCCACCCTTCAGCTAACAGACTGTTGAAACAGGGACCTTAAAAACAATGGACCCCACAGAATGCCACGCTGGGGTAAGGAAAAAGTGAAAGGACCTGACATCCCAGCACTACCCGAGGAAGAACCTGCCTCACTGGGAGACTTTGCCTCTGCCTAAACAGCCTGTCTCATGGTTAAATTACCATGTATGTATTCTGGACTTAAGATATTTTCTATACACTGTAATACTACTTTGAGATCAGGCTGTGCCCTACTCTAAGTCATTCTACACTGTGTAAGACTGGTTTCCTTCAGATTGTGCCTTTCTCTGACAGTTTTACAAGCAGCTTTTGACTGCATTTTGAGGATGGAGGATGACTGTGCACCTTGGCAGACGTATGAACCGCACCACCTGCCCACACCACCCAGGTGGTGCTGCCTGATAAAGAACCTATGCCGGGAGAAGGGGTAGCACTCTGTACATTTGCCAGGGTAAACTGTAGGGGCACATGGGTATATTTAAATCAGATGAGGTAATCCAGGCCTAAGGACTTAAGACAGAAGGAAGGGTTCAACTCTCTCACCTGGATCTCATGAAGCAAGGAAATCTAACACTGCAATGGCAGTGGTCTCCACCCACCCACCATCTGACCACCCGGTGTGCACGCCAAGGCCCAACAACAAGCAGAGAACTCCTGACGTCTCGGGGGCTTCACCCCAGTTCAGTTCCCACTGTGGATGTGCCCACTCGTTTTTTTGTTTAAAAATTTATTTTACATATTTTTAAATATTTTACTATTTTATTTTATGTGTACAAATGTATTGCCTGCATATATGTAAGAGCACCCATGTCATGCAATCCTCCAAGAGGTCCGAAGAGGGCATTGGACTCCCTGGAACTGGAGTTAAGGACAATTGTTAGCTGCCATGTGGGTGTTCGAAACCAATCCTGGGTCCACTGCAAAGGCAGTTGGTGTTCTTAACCACCAAACCATCTCTTCAGTCCTATTTTATATTTTTAATTGTGTGTTGGGGGGGTGGGAATTACTCATGCGCATATATGTGTGCGTGTGTGTGTATGTGTGTGTGTGCATGTGTGTGTGTGCATGTGTGCATGTGCCCGTGTGCGTATGCATAGCAACAGAAGCCAAAAGAGGGCTCCGAGCCCCTGGAGCCAGAGTTACAGGCAGTTTTGAGGCTCCTGATATAGATGCTGGGAACCAGACTCTGGTTCTCTGCAAGAGCAGAATGCTCTTAACCACAGAGTCATCTCTCTATCCCATTTGTTTGTTTTTGAAACGATCTGACTATCAGCCCCAGCTGGCCTGGAATTCCCTGTGTAAACCAGGCTGGCCTGGAAGTCACAAAGATCCACCTGCCTCTTCCTCCTAAGGGCTGGGAAAAAGGCACACCTGACTATTTTAAACAGAGCTGGGTGTAGCCCTGGTTAGCTCTGAAATCTCTATAGAGCCAAAGGTGATCTTGAGCTTTTGATCCTCCTGTCTCCACCTCCCAACTGCTGCCACCATGTCCAGTGTACGTGGTGCTGGGGCTCAACCTTGAGCTTTGCGCATGCTGAGTGAGGACTCTACTGCGCTAAGTTCCCAGCCCCAACACGGCCTACTGGGAACTTCCATCTGTCCATCTCTCATTTGAGTTTGTTCCCGTGCATTCATCTCAATGTCATCCTGTCCTTCACTTCTACAGCCTTTACCATTGCTTCAGCTCAAAACTTGACTCTCCAGCAGACCTCCAGCAGGTTTCACTATCTTGTGTGTGTGCATGCACACACTCTTGCACCCTCAGGCTCTACCTGCATCTGTCAGCTTCCCCACTTCTGCCTCTATTAAGCCACTTTGAAACTGCCTGAAATTCCCTATGACTTCTTTAACCCTTTGTAGCCATTCTGTAACCCACAAAAATAAATAATAAATAAATATAACAAAACTAACAAACTGGAACTACAATGACCAACCCAACAAAATCTCCATTGGTGCAATACTGGTACTTTTGTCTTGGGGGTAACCAACAGCTATCTGTATTGCATAGATACATATGCAGACAAATATTGTTATTATGTTTATATTACTGTGCTATGTTATGTGTGACTTGAGTTATTATTAATAGTTAAAATTGGAAAAAAGAAGCCATGTTTTCCTCTGCTAGGTGTCACTTGAAGCAGGCATACTTGGCAAACTGCTTCAGTGAAAGCACCACATTTTGTGAATTTATTGTTATTCAATAAATTGTGACATCATGGAAAAACAGAAACATGTTGGGCTGTTTCTGGCATATCAAGATACATCCTATATCATAAGCAGTTGCTATAGGAGGGACAGCGAGAAACACTGTCTAAAATTCTTCCTAATTGGGCCAAACTGTAAGTAAACATACTTCCTTTTACCAGTTTGTGTTTTCTAATTTATTTAAAAACTAGTCAGTGGATTTGCAGACCTATGTGCCTGATAATATCACCACTAAACCCCAAATGCTATCTGAGTGAAGAGGTTCAGTATTTCCTGAATTGTAAACAATACTCCAATGGCCTAATGTCCACTACTGTAAGAGTTCCTTCCCCGAAAAACTGACATATTGCCTGCATGTTAAAATAACAAAGGACCTGTCAACATAGCGAGTGCCAGGCCAGCTGAGGCTACAGGGAGACCCTCTCTCAAAGAGACAAAAATAAATAATAAATAAATAAATAAATACAACAAAACAAACAAACTTGAACTACAATGACCAACCCAACAAAATATGTCTATTGGTGTAGTACTGCTACTTTTATCTTGGGGGTAATCAACAGCTGTCTAATTGGACTTAAGGTCTGCTCAATACTATGAAATCCGTGTATGGTACTGTAAACATAGCCAAGCATACATAGTTGAAGAGATCATAGACTCTAAAGAAGAATCTACTTCTGACACTTCCATAGACCAATGTAATTTCTTACTGTTAAATACGGTTTTTAAATTTTTTATTTATTATTTTTTTTATGTGTATGAGTATACTGTCTGCATGTAGGTTTGTGCACCCGTGTCATGCAATGCCTCAGAGGTCAGAAGTGGGCGTCAGATTCCCCTGGAACTGGAGTAAAAGACGATTCTTAGCCACCATGTGGGTGCTGGGAACTGAACCCGGGTCCTCTGCAAGAGCAGTTGGTGCTCTTAACCACTAGGCCATCTCTCCAGCCACTAAATATGTAATCTTATATTTACAGGACTCTGTAACATGACTTCTCAAATAACCCTTCTTTTGCTTTGTTTTGGGGGGGGGTTGCCTGTTAATCCGTTATGATTTATTAGCTGTACAGCAGTAGATCCTCCTCCCCAGCTTTCAACCCCGTTACATATTTTATTACAGGTCTCATGTTGGCATCCTAAAATAATGAAAAATCACACAGTACAGCTAAGTACAAAATGCATAAACCTAGAGTCTGATAGCTAACTGATGGCTCTCTTAAAAGCAATACACAGAAGTAAAAGGTGTTTGAAATCAGTAAGACTGAGTCTCTCTAAAAAAAACAAACACATATTAAACATGTGACAGTTCATGTGCAAGAATCACTTTTTAAGTTGGCTTGCTTCACATTATTTTTTTATTTTTTTCAGATCCAAAGTTTAAATTACTGACCTAGTGAAAATTTCTGGTCCAGCTTGTGATGACCACTGTGACCAACTCATGATCACTCTTCTGGCTTTAAGAGAAGCTTTGTAAAATGCAACAATCAGCTACAAACAGAGCTAAGAAAATGTTGATGGGAAATCATAAATGAAAGTGAATTGTACAAGGTTCAGATGCTGGCTCCACGGGCTGGAAATCACAACCTCCCACATGGGGCCCATCACTAGCAGGCAGCAGCAGTCTGGGTGCTCTTCTGCTACATGATTGTGATCCGATTCAACATTTATACACCACTGAGTCTGTGGTAACTTAATTTGCAAGTAATTAAAATGCTGGGTTTTCTTACACTGCATCTTTTTTCAACCTCTTAATTAATGGAAAAGTTTAAAATGTAAAAAAGGTTATTTACAGGCTTGACCATACCAGAAACTTTGCCAAGAAAAAGGCAAAGCTTCCAGGACAGAAACTGATCGTAGCATGCCATACTACTGGTGTGCAGCTGACTCCAAGCAAAGGGAGTCAGGGAAAAGCAAAAGGAAAATACAGGTTAAAAGTCTAAGTCTTGCCTGGCGTGGTGGCACACGCCTTCAATCCTAGCACTTGGGAGGCAGAGGCAGGCGGATCTTTGTGAGTTCAAGGCCAGCCTGGTCTACAGAGTGAGTTCCAGGACAGCTGGGGCTACAGGGAGACCCTGTCTCAAAAAGACAAAAAAAAAAAAAAAAAAAAAGTCTAAGTCTTTCCCAAATCTTCATTTACAATTAAAAACTCTGTTGGGAAGACCATAGAACTCTGGGAAACCCGTGGCCATTCTGGAGTGGTTTACTAAATTGAGAGAGGGCTCAATGTCTGTTTCCATCTAAGAAAACTAGTTAGGCATCAACACTGTCCGCAGCACTTCACAGTAAACCTTCAGAGACTCCAAACATTCCATGATTTGCTAATATCAAACAGAAAGTTCTAGTTAAATCACATTTTCCTAACATAATTCTTGAAGTTTTTGTTCTCAGCATGTTTGGTAAAATGGTGTAAAATTATGCTTTTCCCAAAGCCAAAAGAAGAAAGGGAGAAAAAAAAAAAAAGATTTGGGCCGTTTAAACACAGCCCAAATAGTCCTGGTAACGAGCGAAGTCCCATCATCACTGGTCCATCATGCTGAGGATCATCTCAGGCTGAGGTCTTCATTGGGGGCATCTATGTTGGCTGGCTGGGCATCCTCTTCTTCCCCCTCAGCTGGCTCAGTGTCTGGCTCTTTTTTTACTTCAACTATAATGTTCTCAATTGCACCTGTATTCTGGTCTTCAACTTGAATGATGGCCATTGGCTGGGACTGTTTGGGCTGGTTAGTGCATCCAGGAGGCCGTCCTCTCCTCTTCTTGGCAGGTGGTGGGGCTGGAGCAGGGGCCACAGGCTGAGGCTGAGGCTGAGGCTGAGGCTCTGGCTCTGGTTCAATTTTTACTGAAGGCTCCTCTTCTTCCTCATTGTCATCCAGATCTGGCTCAGCATTTTCTTCACTATCAGAAGAGTCATCCTTTTTTGAACGCATCTTTCTTTTCCTTCCACGTTTGCTCTTCTTCGTGTCTCCTCCATTCTCCCCTTCCACACCATCTGGACCAGTACAATTATCAGCATGCCTTGCCATTGTATTCCGACATGTAAAAGTTTTCCCACATTTAGAACAGACAAAGGCCACAGGGACAAAATTGGGGTCATGATAGCGCTTAAATGCATATCGAGGAGCTGTTTCTGGCGGAAGGTCTTGTCGCAGTGGCTGCAGGCATAAGGCTTCTCCCCCATGTGAGTGCGCTTGTGCATGATCACGTGCCTCTCCTGTCTACAAGCATAGTCACACTGGTCAAATTAAAGCGCTTCTCATTCTTGCGTGATTTTTGATGCTGGATGAGAGCATAGCGTTCATGAAACACAGCATCACAGTAACGGCATTTCTTGCCTTGTTCAATATAGGAATGCTGCTTTCTCAAGTGGACACCCAAATCACTTTTTCGGGCTATGACAGTGTCACAGTGAGGACAGTGAAATTTGGCCACATTTTCTGTGTGCTTCTGTAAAATGTGCATCTTCATTGTACCACTTTGAGTAAACCGTGCATGACAAATGTAACATTCATAAGGTTTTTCCCCGAATGGGTTCTCATATGCCTTTTCAGCTTGTATGTGTCCCTGCAGGCATAACCTCACAAACTGCACTGGAATGGACGCTCTCCAGTATGAGAGCGAATGTGACGTTTTAATTTGCTGACTTCTACACTGGCGTAATCACACATGGAGCACTTAAATGGCTTCTCATGGGTGTGTTTATAATGATGATGCCGTACCAATTCTCCGCTGGTCACCAAGGCCATGTCGCAGTCTGGGCACTTGTGAGGACAAGTACCTGTGTGTGTGTTAAGATGATTCCTCAGGAGGGTTACTGTTCTGAATGCTCTGCCGCAGAGATGGCACTTGTGTGGTCTCTCATCAGTGTGACTTTTCATGTGACGATCCAAATTTGAACGCCGTGGGCACATATAACTGCAAAGCTCACACTGGAATGTCTTGTTTACACTCTGTAGACCAGGCTGGCCTCTTGTTTTGTGTTTTAAGACAGGGTCTCCCCATAGCCCCAGCTGTCCTGGAACTCACTATGTAGACCAGGCTGGCCTTGAACTTACAGAGATCAGCCTGCCTCTGCCTCCCAAGGTAACCTTTCTTTTGTAACACAGGAGACAATTACAAAATTCCACAACTGGTCAATTGCAGAGAACACGTGACTGTGAGGTGCCTAACTCTAAGCAACACACTTACAATGGAACCTCTATACCCAAGGTCAGGAAATATTGCAGAAGAGGAGGGGCAGAAAGAACGTAAGAGCCAAGGGGACAAGACACCTACTGTTAGTTCACACACTCTAGACATGACAGGAAGCTGTACCAATGAAATCGCCACAGTATGGTAGTCTATCAAAATCTGCATAATGCCAAAACCAGTTGACATGCCAATGTAGATGGGAAAAAATTCACAGGGTCCCACCTCAAGATGAAGAGCTACAGGCAATCACTGGATGCTGTGGGAGGGAGAATTGAGTTTTCTCCAAGGACAAGCTTCCTGAGAGATTATCTAATTCCAAGTAGGAGTCTGAAATACAGGTTCACATGAACAGCTCTAAATGGACTCAGTCCATCATGTGTGTGTTTATAAATGTATGTATATGCAACAATAATAATCAAAGAAAAAGATAAGAAATTGAGAGGCAGTGGGGGACATAAGAAGAGCTGAAGGGAGACCAGGAGGGGTAGAAATAATGCAAAGATAGCATTCATGTATGAAATCCTCAAAAAAAAAAAACAGTTTAAAAGATTATAATAATCAGCCAGGAGTGGTGGCAGACGCCTTTAATCCCAGCACTCGGGAGAGACAGAAGCAGGTGGATCTCTGAGTTCAAGGCCAGCCTGGTCTACATGGTGAATTCCAGGACAGCTGGAGCTGTAAGGAGACCCTGTCTCAAAAAGACAAAAAAAAAAAAAAAAAGATTATAATAACCAGAGGATCAGGACACCTGATCTCCATGATGAAATCTCAACAATATGGTTGCACAAACACCACCAGTTGACATGCCGACATGGATAGGAGAAATGTCACAGGGTCCCATCTCTAGATGAAAGATCAATGGCTGCTGGGAATGAGGGAATCAGTTTCCTCCAGGGACAAGACAGTGGTCAGCCATGAGCACATGTAGACATGAGCACCGCTAAGTGGATTCAGTGCATTGTATATATGTACGTTTATAAATGCATATATGTATATGTAACAATAATAATCAAAGATGAGCAGAGGGTGCTGGGGAGATGACTCAGCAGTTAAGAGCACTGGCTGCTCTTGTAGAGGACCTGGGTTCAATTTCCAGAAACTACAACTTAGCTAACGACCATCCATAATTCCAGTTACAGAGGATCCAACACCCTCTTCTGAGCTCCAAGGGAACTGCACAACATGAGTGCACTTACACGCATCCAGGCAATATGCCCATATACATAAAAAATAAAAATAATAAATAATATATATTATTAAAGAAGAAGAGAATGGGAAATTGAGAGGAAGTGGGGGGTGCAGGAGGAGGTGGAAGGGAGAGGGGAGTGGGAATCATGCAAATACAGAACTCGTACATGAAACTCTCAAAAATGTTTGAAAGTATTTTTAAACACTTGACCTTCTTGTTTTGGGGGAGGGGTGTCTGTTGGAGGCACTCCCCTAGGTCCCACTCTACAGAGCACCCTCTAGCTCAGCACCCCACCCTCTGTGTTCGAGCATGCCTGGCATAGCTTCCCTCCTACCTGCTACTCTACTTGGCAGTGCCCTTTACAAGGAAGTATGTCCAGCACTTGCTGGCTCAGAAACAACTGATGAATTTACAGGGGGCTGGAGAGATGGCCTAGTGGTTAAGAGCCCCGACTGCTCTGCCCAGCACCCACATGGCGGCTGAGAACGGTCTTTGGCTCCAGTTTCAGGGGAATCCGACACCCTCTCCTGACCTCCGCGGCACTGCACGACACGGTGTGCAGACCTACATGCAGACAGTACATTCATACACATAAAAAAATTAAATAAATAGAATTTACAGGAACTTCACACGTCAGTTGACATGAGGTCAAGATCTTGACACTGGCTGTATCACGTGAGCATGTTTTGATCGTGGGAATCAGCACCCAGTACAAATCAGGGCACACCTACTAATGGTCCTGCCCTTCAGTGCAGCCCATCTGGTTGCTAACCATTCCCACGTCTCTGCTTATGTCTTTGGTTCAGCATGATCTTGTCGAACAAACTTTTTTTTCCCCTTCCCAACACTGAGCTGCACAGATTCCACCAGAAAAACAGTAGAGGGCATTGTTAAGCTACACAGGGCTGGGGCTGTAGCACAGTTGGTAAAGTGTCTGCCTAGAATGCATAGCTGGGTTTGATCTCAAGCACCATATGCAGCAGGTGCTGTGGTGCGGACCTGAAACCCAGCACTTGGAAGGTCGAGGCAGGATGAACACAAGTTCAATATTATCCCTAACTACAGGGCAAGTTCAAGACCAACCTGGACACACGAGGCATAGAAAGAATAAGACTCTAATGGCTAAAGAGCATGCAAAGCACCTTTTATTTATACTTACAAGGCCATTTATAAGTCATCTTTTAAAAATATCCAGGGAGAGCCTTTGCCCATTTTGGAGTTGGATTACTATTGAATTTTAAGAGTTCTGTATGCATTCTGGATCCAAGTCTTTATCCAGATACATGATTTGGAAGTACTCTCTCCATTTGGTAGGTTTTTACTTTTCTTTTGTGTATATGTGTGGTGTGGTATGAATACTCAGAGTGGGTACACACACACACACACATACACACACACACACACACACACACACATATGCTGTGGGGGGGCAGGTCAGAGATTAACGCTGGGTGTTGGCCATCTTTTATTTTTTCCATCTTTTATTTTAGGTAATGTCCCTCACTGAACCTGAAGCTCATTGATTCTGTGAGGCTGGCTGGTCAGTGAGCTATACAGGTGGGCCCGTCTCTGCCCCTCTGAGCTGTGATATCAGGCACAGGCTGCCATACCCAGCTTTCTTCTTTAACATGGGTCCTTGTGATCTAAACAGGTCTTCGTGCTTGTACAGCAGTCCTTAACCACTGAGCAACCCATCCCTCGCTTTTGCTTTTCATACATTTTGTAATCTCCATTAAAAAAAATGTTTGCAAGTACCCTGGGTGCTGTAATAAACAAAAGACCTTCTCGAGGCTGTACCAGAGCTGTTGAAAAGTCTCTTTTGATTGCCAATACAAGTCTCATTTGTTTTCATTTCAGTGTTCCAAATAGCAGCTGACTCACCCGGCAGCATAAAAGAATAAAACTTGCAAATCAAACCTCCCCGGCTCTCCCTTCTGGAATACGGTGATCCACGCTGCCCACCCATGCCCTCTGCCTGGCTTCACAGCATATGCACAGAACACTGCAGGAGCTGGCCTCACCTTCCTCCTTCTGCAAAGTTCAAGAAGTAGCAAATTCCATAAGATCTTTGACAAATTATTTATTTTAATAGAGGGCTCTCTACATTTAAAGTCTATGTAGCCCTGGCTGACCTTGAACTCATGATTCTCCTGCCTCAGTGAGGTGGTGAGATAAACATTCCTTCAATGGTACACAAGTCAGGCAAGGTGGTGCACACCTTTAATCCCAGACCTCAGGAGGCAGAGGCAGGTGGAGCTCTGTGAGATCAAGGCCAGCTGGGTCTAAATAGTGAGTTTCAGACCAGCTGGGGCTACAGGGAGATCAGGTCTCAAACCAAACCAAACCAAACCAAACATGGTGGATCATTTCTAAAAAATACTTGGTGGGGGGGTGGGGAGGGGAGCTGGAGAGATGGTTCAGTAGTTAACAGCACTGGCTACTCTTATAGAGAACCTGGGTTTGGTTCCCAGCACCCACATGCCAGCTAACAACCTTTGGTAACTCCAGTTTCAGGGGATCTGACACCCTCTTCTGGCCTCCACAGGTAGTGCATATATGGCTGCTCTTGCATACGTGTAGCAAAACACTCATACGCATAAAATAAAAATAATAGGGGCTAGAGAGATGGCTCAGTGGTTAAGAACGCAGACTGTTCTTGCAGAGAACCCAGGTTTGATTCCCAGCACCTACTTGGTGGCTAAGAACCGTCTGTGACTCCAATTCCAGGGGAATCCAATGCCCTCTTCTGACCTCCTCAGCATTGCACGACACAGGTGCACCAACCTCCATGCAGACAGTACACTCATACACATAAAAAAATAAAATAAATAAATAAAATAAAAAGTTAAAAAAATAAAAATAAATTAATTTAAATTGGTAAACAAATTCTAAATATACAAGGTAAATGGTTTTTATAGATATCTACAAATATCTGTGGAGTCAGATGACAGTGATAACCCTTTTGTATATATCCATGTGACAATAATCAATTAATGAATTCTATATAAAACAAATAAAAAAGCACTTTATTTCAATTTTATATGGCTTTATGAGCATCTGAACTTTTACTTTCTTGAATCTCTCAAGGTCTGCTGAAACAGGAAGAGTCTCCCCTCATTTGACGCTCATTTGAGGCATAATCATAGACAGTAACTGCTGCCCCTGGGATCTCACTGTACCAGACAGCAAAGTGAGGACCTGTCTCAAAAGTTCACCTGACTCTGACTCATGACTCTGAATACTATTACTCAGGGCCTGGAAGGCAGCCAAGATCCAGATCAGTGCTCTAAGACCTGCCTCTCCCATCACACATGCCCTGCAGCCCTGGAGAGTAAAGAATGTAAAGTCGGGGGCTAGACAGATGGCTCAGTGGTTCAGAGCACTGGCTGCTCTATCAGAGGACCCCGGTTGGGTCCCAACACCCACGTGGCAGCTAACAACCAAGGGATCTGATGTCCTCTTCTGACCTCCGTGGGCGCTGCATGACACAGGTGCACTATATAATCTGCAGGCAATACACTCATGCACATAAAATAAAAATAATAAATAAAATTTTTTCCTAACTTTTAAAGAGAGTTTAAAATCAGGGTGGGGAAGGGAAGTGGGTTGTGAAATGTTCCCACACTCTGCCCTCCTGGCAGGCTATTCTTTTCCACCAGCAGATCAGCTCAGCACACAGCTGAACCGGAGGGCCTCTATCCACAGTGTCTGAGAGTATTAGCATCAGAACAGAAGGCCAAGCCTTTACAACAAGAGACATTACCACTGGCCAGTAGTTTCACATTCAAGCAGCTCAGTCCCTGCTTCGCTGCAGGCCCCAGGAGAGGCTGGCCTGCTGGCATCCAAGGCGCAGGCAGGCAGGTACAGGCTATCTGGAACAAGACGAGACTGGAAGAATCTTGACCACTTCAGTGTTTACAGTATACTGAAGAATCTGAAACATCCACTCTTCACAAACATTTGGACTAGGTGCTAAAAAAGGTGCCTTAGCAGTTAAGAGTGCTTGCTACTCTTCAACAGCACCTGAGTTTGGTTCCCAGCATCCATGTCCAGCAGTTCACACCAGCCTATAAGCTCAGCACAAAGGATCTGATGCTTGCCCTCTTCTGGCCTCCAAAGGCACCTGCTCTCACATGCACAGGCACACAAATCTTTTAAAAAAACATTTAGTCTAGATCCACAATCAGAACACTGTAAAGTGCTTAATATTGACCAGATATAAATCAAAACAGCTATACAACAGATGAAATAACAATGTACTGAGATCCTCCACACAGGAATTGATGTTACAAGCAAAAGGGTCCACATGTTTAGTTTTCATGTATTCTTTTTGTTTTGTTGTTTTTGGAGACAGGGTCTCATTATGTAGCCCAGGCTGGCCTAGGACTCAATATATAAGTCAGCCTAGTCTCAAACACATGACAATTCTCCTGCCTCAGCTCAGTTAGCATCTCCCTGGTGATTCTTGTACAGGGACTAGAGAAACACCAGTCTAACCAGTTCAAAGTATGGAAGAGTCATCAGGCAGTCCTCGATTCTTGTTTTTCTTTCTTTTTAAGATGGGGCTGGGACTGTAGCTTATTCTGGTCACGCAGATTTTTTGTTTTTTTTTCAACACACAGGTTTTATAGTATGTGAAAATCATTAGACTTCTTCACTTATAAAATACTCATACACATAAAATAAAAATAAATTTTAAAAGTTTTGAAATAATGTTGTGGGGGGGCTGGAGAGATGCTTCAGCAGTTAACGTTTACTGCTCTTGCAAAAGACCCATGTTTGGTTCTAAGCACCCATGCTGGGCAGCTCACAACCACCTATAACTCCAGTTTTAGGGAATCTTGATACCTTCTTCTGGCCTTCATGGGAACTTACACACATGTGGTGTACATACTTGGACTCAAACCCACACATATGCACATGAAATCAAATAATAAAGTAAATTAAAAATGTTGTATAAAAGCCTAAGCTATATTTGGGGGGGTCCTTCAAACTGTATGATCTAGTGATATTAAAAAAACCCAAACCCAAACACAAGGTTATTTACTCTTAATAGTGCCGAGAGTTAACATTATTAAGTATTTTCTCTTCTTACGTGACATACTGAGTAAAGAAGGTAACTGACTAAACATATCTGTGTGTGCGCGCACATACACGCGCATTTACACACATACACTCTTTTTTTCTAGTAAAGCTTTCCTAAGTGATTATTAGTGTCTGTCTGTTTGCTTATCTGTTTGAGACAGGATCTTGTTACAAAGCAAGCTAGCTTCGTATTCACTGCGTAGCCTGGGTTAGCTTGTGGTAATCTTGTCTCTGCCTCCTGAGTGCTGAGATTACACGCATGTTTCTTCCCATCCAGGTTAAAGTTATCATTTTACCATTCTATTAAAATTAAAGATTCGACAGGATCTTTAAATAAAAACTAAAGGAGGAAGCTGTGGAGATGACTCAGTGGATAAAGTGCATTCTGTGCAAACATGAGAGCCTTAGTTCCAATTCCCAATGACCACATGAAAGCAGGGCATGAGCAAGCGCCTATAAGCCTGCACTGGGGTGATGGGCTGAGGTAGCACTGGGGGACAAGATGAGGTGGTGGAGCCAGTCGGATCCCAGAGACTTGATGAGCTCCAAGTTCAGTGAGGAGACTCCGCCTCAAAAAATAAGGTGGAGAGCAACACAGGAATGTACCTGAAGTTGACCTCTGGCCTCTATACAGTCATGCACAGGTGAGTACACCCACATACACAAACACACACACACACACACACACACACACACACATACACACACACACACACAAGCTGAGTAAGAGCCAACTTTTACACCAGCAGCAGTCCTTGGAAACAAAGTATCCATCCACATGTCTTAAGAAAAACTACAATATATTTTTTCACTTGCTTCACCCTAATACTAATCTAATATACGCATTCAACAAATAGTGGTGGAATAAGTGAATATCCAAATCACACTTAGAAGTATTTAATGGTTTCTTTCACTAACGCTTGTTATCGGGGTTCTTTATGGGCTACATAAAGATACAAGTTCTGGATTATTTGGGGTTTGTTTGTTTTTGTTTTGTTCTGCTTTGGACACAAGCTGGTCTCAACTTGCTACAAGTTAAAATAAGTGCTGGGATTACAGAAATGCATCACCCATGGTTCTGTGGTACTGAGGACTGAAACCAGGGCTTCTGCGCATGTTGTGCTAACAACTGTACTGCATCTCCAGCCCTGAAGCAAGTTGTTAGGCTTCAGCACACTGCCCATGGACCCATCACAAATGTTCAACCCAACCTTAACCAATAGTCTTCCTATGTCCTACCACAACGAGGAGTCACTAAGAGATGTAATTGGATTAACTCAGTCTATGGAGAAATTTTAATGAAGGGCTGTTGTACCAAGGACTATGGTATGTGCTTATAATCCAGCTTAGGAAGCGGAAGCAAGAAGTGGCGATTAGAGCTGGGGTTACAGGCAGTTATGAATCACCTGATGTGGGTGCTGGGAACTGAACTATGGTCCTCTGCGAGAACAGTATGTATTGGGGCTGGAGAGATAGCTCAGTGGTTAAGAGCACCGACTGCTCTTGCAGAGAACCGGGTTCAATTCCTAGCACCCACATGGCGGCTGAGAACCGTCCTTAACTCCAGTTCCAGGGGAATCTGACGCTCTCTTCTGACCTCCGCTGCACTGCAGTACATGGGTACACAAACCTACATGCAGACAGTACATTCATACATATAAAAATAAATTAAAAAAAGAACAGTATGTTTTTTTTTTTTTTTTTTTTTTTTTTGGTCTTTTTGAGACAGGATCTCCCTGTAGCTCTGGCTGTCCTGGAACTCACTCTGTAGACCAGGCTGGTCTTGAACTCACAGAGATCTGCCTGCCTCTGCCCAATATGTATTCTTAATCACTAAGCCAACTTTCCAGGCCCAACAGATAACAGACAGGCAGGCAGGCAGGCAGACAGACAGACAGAGAGATGATAGATTATATATAGAATTGATAGACATTTAAATAAGGATTTCCATAACTTGACTCACCCCTAGTACCACATTCCCTTCCCTCTACCAGGTTCGGTACAAGTAGAAGTAATCATATCCTGAGAATCACTTTGGCCCCTCAAGCAATAAAGCCATGTTGAGACCAGCTTGTAGGACTGGGAAAGTGATGGGTGGAACAATCAGCAATCCCTGACCAGGACTGCTTAACTATGCACAGCTCATGCCTCATGTCCCAATTCTTCTTCTCTTCAAGCCTAAAGTTTATACCAGTACCCCCAAGATGGACTTGGGCGTCAACAGATCCCTTTATCTCTTCCTCTTCCCAATGTCCACATTAATCAAACCTCTTCTCTTTAAAGCACACAGTAGGGACAGCTAGCTGAGCCCAGTGTGCTCTGGCTGTCAGAGCCCAGGCTAACATCTCTTGCTATAGTCATTTTGTACTGATAACAAAGGGTGAAGAACAGCACGATCCTGTGATCAGCACAGCCTTGGAAACACAGGTAATGGTTCTCTCGGATTCACAATAGTACCGGCCTTTTAAGACAGACAAATGTTGGTGGTAAAAAGAACTTTATTAAACTTTGTTTAATCTTCCCAGACCTGCTAACTTCCTTTAAAGCTACTTTGGAAGCACTGCCTAGTCCAGCTCCTCCATCTTACAATTAAGGCCCAATTCCAAGGTGGAGTCAGAGACAACGCGA
Organism: Rhizomys pruinosus; assembly: GCA_009823505.1. Lineage (NCBI taxonomy): Eukaryota > Metazoa > Chordata > Mammalia > Rodentia > Spalacidae > Rhizomys > Rhizomys pruinosus. The sequence continues at coordinate 1,385,333 of VZQC01011130.1, read as the reverse complement.
CTGAGCCGAGCCTGCTCCTGCTCCTCCTGCTCCTTCTCTGCAGGAACCTCCCCATCCATCCAGCTTGATATTAACCACTTCCACAGGGCTGTACTGGTGATCTTCACTTACATAACTTCTGTGTACGATTAAATGTGCCAAAGACATGAAAGTGACGTTAGGACCCTTCTCAGAGTTCCAAGAATTAGAGAACGAGCCCAGAACAAGGTCTCCCAGGGAAGACATTCGCTAAAGGCTCTGCAGATGGGGCACTAGTGCTGGGAACAAGCTCAGTACGAACACGGGCCCTTCCCCAGCGGGCTGCCATACGCTGAGCTGCCTGACCTTCCTCTCCACGCTTTCTTTCCACTTTCCCCTAACTTCATAGTCTTCTGTTTTCTTTTCCCTACTCACACTAAACTATACCAGTTGACTCTAAAATCCCTTATGAGAGAAAGATACAGTCCCACTTTCTTGGGGGTAAAGAAATAGGAAGTACTACAAAGAAGGGGTTTTAGAAAGCAGAAAATGGGAAGATGGTACACTAGAAGCCGCCTCCATATGCCCTGGTTAAGAGTCAGTATAAGAAAGAACAGACAGGGGCTGGAAAGATGGCTCAGAGGTTATGCACCAAAAATAAGGGAGGGAGGGAAAGGGAGGGGAGGGGAGGGAGGGAGAGGAAGGAGGGAGAGGAGGGAGGGAGGGAAAGGGAGGGAGAGGAGGGAGGGAGGGAGGGAGGGAGAGAGGGAGGGAGGGAGAGAGGGAGGGAGGGAAGGCAAACTCTCTACTCCAAAGGGATGAAGAGGAAGGGTTTCAAGTACTGAAGAAGTGGTGATAGAAGAACTGGAAAAAGCTGAGAAAAAGAAAGACAAAGCACTAAACCATAGCAAGTCAAGTCAATCCACCCCTGCCCCGTGGCTCCACAGTGGAGCACGGAAAGCAGAGCCTCACTCAAAAGGCCAGCTTGTCGGCCCTGTAGAAGACACCAGCAGTCCTTCCTCCAGGGCAAGCCTTCAGCGTCACCAGGTCGTGGTGAGATAGTGATTCTTCTGGTGGAAGGGTCAGGAATGAAGACAATTCCTATTGTGTCACTCTGAACGACACAAGGCAGGGCTGGGGAGCCATCTTGACTGAGAACCTATTGCTTAAAACTGACCATTTGGGGCTGGAGAAATGACTCAGTGGCTAAGCACACGAGCTGCTCTTGCAAAGGACGGAGGTATGGTTCCCAGCACCCACATGGCTGCTACCAACTGTCTGTAACTCCAGTTCTGGAGGAGCTTATGCCCTCTTCTGGCCTCTGCAGGCATTGCACACATGTGCACTTAACTTACATGTGGGTAAAACACTCATACCTATAAAATGAAAATAAATTGGGGCTGGGGAGATGGCTCAGTGTTTAAGAGCACTGATTGCTCTTGGAGAGAACCAGGGTTCAATTCCCAGCACCCACATGGCGACTAAGAACCATCTTTAGTGCCGGGCATGGTGGAACAGGCCTTTAATCCCAACACTAAGGAGGCAGAGGAAGGCTGATCTCTGTGAGTTCAAGGCCAGCCTGGTCTACAGAGTGAGCTCCAGGCCAGCTGGGACTAAAGGGAGACCCTGTCTCAAAAATACAAATAAATAAGTAAACAAACAAACAAATAAATAAATTGAAATGAAATGAAAATAAATTTTAAAAAATTCACTCTAAAACTGATCTACGCCAGAGAGCTGAGAGCAGAAAGCAACTATATGTTAGAGACCCAGCACCCCAGGGTGGGAAACAAACAGCTGAGGAAAGCAGGCAGGCCAGCTGCTGACCAGATAAAAAGTACAAGTGACAGGAAGTCTGGCTCAGACAGTGAAATGTACAGGGCTTTCCCTAACACCTAACCCTGCCCTTGCTGGCCAATGGCCACAGGCAGATCTCCCTGACTGAGAATAACCCTAACCCTGTGGTTAGCAGGTACATCTACCTCAAACCAGCTATCTTAGGAGGGTGTGGTGGGGCACGCCTTTAATCCCTGTACTCAGGAGGCAGAGGCAGGCGATCTCTGAGTTCAAGGCCTGCCTGGTCTACATAGGGAGTTCCAGGACAGGTGAGGCTGCAAGGAGACCCTGTCTCAAAAAGACCAAAAAAATTAAAATAAAAAAAGCCAGCTATCTGTAGAGCTAGAGAGCTCTAAATCCCCAGTGGTGTGCCTGACGTCCATGGCTACATCCATTAATTCATAGCGTTCTTGAAAGTACAAAGACAGCCGGGTGTGGTGGTGCACGCCTTTGATCCTAGCACTTGGGAGGCAGGGGCAGGCAGATCTTTGTGAGTTCAAGGCCAGCCTGGTCTACAGAGTGAGTTCCAGGACAGCTGGGGCTACAGGGAGACCCTGTCTTGAAAAAAACCAAAAAAAAAAAAAAAGAAAGCAAGTACTAAGATGGTCATTTGCCTGTATAGAGACAATGCGTTACTTTTCACACTCCCAGTGCACTTCCCAGCTAGAATGTGTCTGAGGAGAAGAAGAGGACTTCCCCAGCCCACAGACTGGGAAACTAAGTGTGGCCAGCAGAGGCCCCAAGTATACAAAGAAGGGAAGCTGCTAAAGTGATCAGAGCTCTGACCCACAGCAGATGCTTTATTCAATACAAGCTCACACAGCACAAGCCACACAAAGGATAAGAGCACACATATTCAATTAAACCCCACCATTCAGAATGGAGAGAAGACAGGCTCTTCAATAAACGGTGCTGGGAAACTGGTTATACACATGTGAAAGGATGAAACTAGATCCGTATCTCTTACTCTGTACAAAAAAAAAAATTCAAACTGGGTCACAGATCTCAGTGCAAGACCTAAAACACTGAAACTGCTGGAAGAAGAGGAAGAAAAAAACCACTTGAAGATCTAGGCCAAGGCGAGGGCTTTCTGAAAAGGACTCCAGCACCACAGGAAGTAATCCCAAGGACTGACCACAGGGATGGCATGGAGTTTAAAACTGCTGCACAGCAAAGGCCATGATCACAAGCAGGGCAGGTGGGGGGGTGGGGGGGGAATGGGACAGGGCTCACAGCTGTACCAACTACACATCAGACAGGGGATCAGTAACTAGAATATGGAGAATTGAAACAAAGTAGAGCCAGCAGGATGGCTCCAAGGAGAATAGCTCTTGCCATGCAAGCCTGAAATCAGTCCTCACAATCCACATACAGGGGGATGGAGAGAACCAACTCAAACGAAGTTTTCCTCTGCCCTTCACATGTAAGCCATGGCATGTGTCTCTCTCTCTCTCTCTCTCTCTCTCTCTCTCTCTCTCTCTCTCTCCCAAAAAAGTATTTTTTTAAGAATTGTAAAACTTGAACAATAAAAACACAAATCACCCATAAACAGCCAAATAAACTGAAAAGTTAATTCTCAAAAGGAGAAATACAAATGGCTTATAACTATCTGAAAAATACTGTAGTGTCTTTAGCCATCTCATCCCAGAACGGTTATTACCAAAACAAATGACAGCAAATGCTGGCAAGGATGTGGGGAACGAAGAACCCTGACATACTGCTGGCAAGAATGCAACCCTGCACAGCCGCCACAATTCACTATGTTAATAAAAATAGAACTACAGTACAAACCAGCCATGCCATTCCCAGTATATACCCACAGGACCCTATGTCAACATACCACAGCAATACAAAACCATGTTTATTGCTGCAATATTCACCCTAGTTAAGAAATGGAGCCTGCCTGGATGTCCTTCAATGAATGAGTGGATAAAGAAAACACGGTACTGGGGTTGGAGCGATGGCTCAGAGGTTAGGTGTGCTTACTGCTTTTATAGATGACTCCAAGTCCAGCATCCAGCACCCACAGTGGGCAGATCACAGCTGCCTAGAGCTCTGGCTCAGGGGATCTAACACTCTCTTCAAATAATGAGTGGATAAAGAAAACATGGTACTGGGGTTAGAGCGATGGCTCAGAGGTTAGGCGTGCTTACTGTTTTTTTTTTTTTTATTTATGTGTATGAATGTACTGTCTGCCTGTGGGTTTGTGCACCCGTGTCGTGCAATGCCGCGGAGGTCAGAAGAGGGCATCGGATTCCCCTGGAACTGGAGTTCTCCTGGAATTGGAGTTACAGACGGTTCTCAGCCACCATGTGGATGCTGGGGATCGAACCCGGGTCCTCTGCAATAGCAGTCGGTGCTCTTAACCACTAGGCCATCTCTCCAGCCTGCTTTTATAGATGACTCCAAGATCAGCACCCAGCACCCACACTGGGCAGATCACAGCTGCCTAGAGCTCCAGCTCCGGGGATCTAACAGTGTCTTCGGGCCTCTGCAGGGACCTGTATGCATGTGTACACACTACCCTCCCCATACACAGAATAACAAAATCTTAAAAAATAAAGAAAACATCACACGTATGCACACACACACACACACACACACACTATCTTAATCGGCCATTATAAATGTAATCATGAGAGGCGTGGTGGAACGCACCTATAATCCCAGCAGAGGCAGGCGGATCTCTGTGAGTTCAAGGCCAGCCTGGTCTACATAGGGAGTTCCAGGACAGCTGGAGCTACAGGGAGTCCCTGTCTCAAAAAGACAAAAAATAAGTAAATAAAGATAAAAACTAAAAAAATTAAAATCTAATCACGTGTTATAGCTCAGTGGTAGAGAGCTTGTCCAACATGTGCTCAGGTCCAGCCTGCATCTAGCATGAGTTCAACTGCCACAGAAAAGGAGGGGGGGAGAGGAGGGAAGGGCAAGGGAGGGGTTAGTACTTTCTGCTCCTCAGAAGACCTGGGTTCAATACCCACCACAGCTAACATCCATTAGTAACTTCAGTTCCAAAGTTCCCAGAGAGCTGACGGCCTCTTCTGACCTCTGAGGGTATAGGCATGTATGTGGTGCACTAACACACATGAAGGCAAAACACACATACACATGAAATAAAGATAAATACAAATTTTAAAAGAATAAAAAGGAAAGTAGAAAGGGAACTGATCATAAGTAGTGAGAAAGAATCTTAAGGAAAGCAGAGTGTAATGGAATACATTGCAGAAGAGGGCGCTATTGCTATTTGAGTGGAGGAGGGGGTTCAGCAAGAGACAAGAGGGAGGGAGAGGAGGGAGGGGGGAGGGAGAGAGAAGAAAGAAGAACAAAGTATAATGACAGGAATGTATTAGAATGATTTATAATGAAACCACGACTGACCATGCAAATTTAAAAAGCACAATTAAAAAATAAAAAAAAAAACAACTAGGCATGACGACTGACACTTTACAACCCCAGCACCCAGGAGGCTGAGGCAGGAGGATCAGCCACTATTTCAAACACAGCTAGAGTTAAAAATGGCAAAGCCTTTTGTTGATAAACAAAAACAAAAAGTGGAAAATGATGTAGGGATGTAGCTCAGTAGGTAGAGTGCTTGCCTAGAATGTTCAGAGGCCCTGGGTTCGATCCCCAGCACCGCATAATCAGGGTATGTTGGCACATGCTTGCAATCAAAGCATTTAGGAGGTGAAGGCAAGTGGACCAGAAGTTCAAGATCAGACCAGTATCCACATGCATGCTTTGTCTTTGAGCACTTGCAGAACAACTGTAAAGAGAAGGCAAGGGTGAGTGTCACAGGCTTTCATGGGAGGAGGGGTCTCCTGCCCTCTTTTCTGTCTCTTACATAAGACTCTCTCAAGCCCAGTGCCAGGTCCCAAGCATGCTGACTCCTACCAACTGGCTTTTCTGTTTGTTGCTTTGTGGTACTGGGGAACTGAACCCATGGCCTTGTGCACACTAAGCAAACCCTCTCCCACTGACCTGCAGCTCCAGACCTTTGTTTACAGGATTTCTTTCTCCTCTAACATCCATGCTACCCCCTTCCCTTGTCTCTCTACAATTGTAATTCCGACCCCATTTCAGGACCAACTCTTTAACTTTCCCAAGGCCTTTCCAGCTCAATTTTTACCCTTCTGAGATCACAGCCCTTGTTAAACTGTTCCACCCAGCTGAGAATCACCCCGGTGTTCACTCCTCAACACATCTAAGCTTCTGCTCCTTCCTTAGTCCACTCTGCAATTCATCTTCATCTTCCCAAACAGACTGTGAACTGCTGAGCCATAGGAACCATCCGAAACATTTGTGCCAAGTGAAAGTTACTGAGGGTGTACTTCTATGTCAAGAATGCTTGCTTAGCATGTTAAGAGGTCCTGGGTTCAATCCCAGAACTCCATAAACTGAGGTCTAAAAGAAGGGAAGAAGGGGAGGACAGAAAAGGTAACAGAGACAGAGAAAGCCAAAATAGCACGGTGTCCGCCTGTGTGTGACCAGATATAACTACAGAGAGAGAGAGAGAGAGAGATTCTTTAGGTTACCTGGACAGGTGTTCGCACTCCCTTGTGTGCTGACCCGATATAACTATGGGGGCCGGTGGGGGCTCGTTCTCACCCGGTATTGACAGGTGTTCACTGTGTGTGGACCAGATATAACTACAGAAAAGGGGGGGGGTCTAGGTATATGACGGAGAGGGAGAAGGGGGAGGGCGGGGGAGGGAGGAGGAGGGAGGGGAGAGAGGGACAGGGGAGAGAGAGGAGAGAGAGAGATCTGGTATAGACACACAGATGAGGGGGGCGTTTTGGGAATATACAGGTAAAACAGAAGACTGGCTATCTGAGAGGAAGGAGTTTTTGAAGTAAGTTCATGGGGCTGGAGAGATTGGCTCCGTGGTTAAAGCCCCGATTGCTCTTGCATCGAGGGACTGGATTCGATTTCAACACCCACTATGGTGCTAAGAACCATCTTTAAACTCATTGTTCCCAGAGGAATCTGGACACCCTCTTCTGACCTCACAGCATTGGCCATGACCATGGGTGCATTCTACCTACATCCGACAGTACACTAATTACACATTTCACACCCCTCCAACCCCTCCCAGTTCTCCATTTCAGCTGGGCTGGAGAGATGGCCTAGTGGTTAAGAGCACCAACTACTCTTGCAGAGGACCCGGGTTCGATTCCCAGCACCCACATGGCGGCTGAGAACTGTCTTTAACTCCAATTCCAGGGGAATCCGACGCCCTCTTCTGACCTCCACGGCATTGCACAACACAGGTGCACAAACCTACATGCAGACAGTACAAATAAATAAATAAATAAATATGTTTTTAAAAGTTCATTTAGAGAAATAGGTTAAAGAGAAAAAAATTATAGCCATACATAAAACTACTTTGAGGGCTAGAGAGATGGTCCTTAAGAAGGGTAAAAGTGAAGAGGGGATCAAGACGGGCATGAATATAAGCAGAATCCAGTGTTACTTATGTATGAAAATGTCATCATTAAGACCATTATGTTATATACTAACTGAAAATCTTTATGTAATAAAGAAGCATGGTGCTGGGTATCTATAACCCCAGCACTTGGGAAGAGAGGAAAATCAAAATTTTTTTTTTGTCTTTTTGAGACAGGGTCTCCCTGTAGCCCCAGCTGTCCTGGAACTCACTCTGTAGACCAGGCTGGCCTTGAACTCACAAAGATCCGCCTGCCTCTGCCTCCCAAGAAAATCAAAATCTTAAGATTATTCAGTTACAGGGTAAATTCAAGGCCAGCTTGAACAAATGAGATCATATATCAATATCCACACCAAAAAGTAATAAAGTTATTCAATAAATATTTGTTAACTACACAAGACATATGAGCCTTCCCTAAGCAGTGTGTCATGAGACCAAAAGCTCACGTTCAGGAACCAGGGCAGTTACGTGAGTCAGTCCACCAGATGAGTCTGGGCAGTGAGGAGCCTTGTGACTGGGAGAAAGCACCCTACGGAGCAGCCTGTGTCTGCATGACTTGGAAACTCCTGCCCACTGTTGCCATATGATGACGATGCCCATATCATGGTGGGAAATTCCCAGAACTCTAGGTGTTGGCAAACAATTAAAAAAAATTTTTTTTTAATATATGGTGAGGACAAAAAAAAAATGGCTACCACAGACTGAAGTGTATTTTTAAAGACAGTTCTCAGCTGCCATGTGGGTGCTGGGAATCAAACCCAGGTCCTCGGCAAGAGCAGTCAGCGCTCCCAACCGCTAGGCCATCTCTCTAGCCCCGACTGAAGTGTATTTTTACAATTGTATGCAGAGACTTTGGTTCGCTTTTTGAATACAAAGAGTGGGAAGAAAGGGCTGGGGATGTAGCTCAGTTGACAGAGCACTTGCCTAGCATGAATAAAGGCCTGAGTTTGATCCCCACCCACCTCGGGAACCTCACATAGTGACAGACACCTGTAATCGTAGCATTCTAAATGTGGAGTCAGGAGGATCAGAAGTTCAAGGACAGTCTCAGCTTATAGTAAGTTTATGCTAGCCTGAGCTACATGAGACTCTGTCTAAAGAAAATAGAAGTGGAAGCACATCCTCCTTCCTCAAGTTCTGAGAAAGTCAAAGTTCTAGAACAAGCCAAGTGAGACAACTAGGGTAGGAGTTAATTTTGTTTGTGTGATAAGTGAGATTTTATGTGGCTGATATTCATGTGGACCTTGTGAAGTGAGTTAGAATGGACTTTCTGAGGACTTCAACAGTATGCAGAGCACTAACAATGACATTGCTACACGCAGCTTACAGCAACACTTCTACAGGAACGGCACCTGCTAACAAATCCCACTATTCTTCTTCAAGAAGACTGTAAAACCTACACACCTGGAACAGTCCAGGTTGCGGTTTCTCTCAGCCAGTTACCACCTGTATTAATTTAAGCAAAATTTGAGCAAAAATACTTAATTTCTCAAGCCCCCCCTTTTTTTTTCCAGGACTTCAGACTGAACCCAGGGCTTCATACAAGCTAAGCAAGCATTCTACCCCTGAGCTATATACCTACCTGTCTTTTAATGATCTTTATTTTGATGCAAGTTCTCTCCAAATTGCCACAAGCTGACCCTGGTCTTATTCTGAACTCCAAGTGGGCCTTGAACTTGCGGTCCTCTAGTCCCAGCCTCCTGCATGGCTGGGCTCACAGGCCTGAACCACCAGGCCTCATTGAAGAGGATGGTTGGTTGAACAAATGGTTGTACCATGTTGATGTTTCTCTTCACCATCACTTCTACATTCGTGGTTTCTGAAGCCTCAGGCAATTCACCTTTCCACTTAGGTTTTTCATAGAAAGGAAACAGAAAGCCAGGGAAGCTGGGGCTGGAGAGAGCTCAGAGGGCAAAAGCACTGACTGCTCTCGCAGAAGACCCAGCATCCACATGGCAGCTAACAACTGTCTATTCCAGGGAATCTAATGCCCTCGTTTGACCTCTGCAGCCATTGCACAACATGGGTGCAGTTACATGTAGGCAATACACTTATACACATAAAATAAAAATAATAAAAAAAATATTTTTTAAGAAAGAAATCCAGGGCAAAGGCAAGCAGCTCTGCTGACTGATTCTGGAGACACTGACAGAGAACTGGGGTGTAACTTCTGTGAGGTGGTAGCTCCCCACCAACTCTATCTGAGGTCAGAACTTTTGAGTCTCTTACATATTCACTTAGGGAACATGCAACCATTTATGTTGTGCTAGGGACTTTGGGATGCAAGGTACACAGGGGATGAGGAAGCCACAGACACGCCCCTTCCCCTTAAGAGGTTCTTCGAGGTAGGCAGGGAAAATGGATTTACTTAGGGAGAGAAATACTTGGAGATAATTAAATAAAGCTGAGCATGATGGCTCACATCTATAATCACAGCACTGAAAGACCGAGGCAGGAGGATGGCCATGAGTTCAAGGTCAGCCTGGAGTACATCCATGAGCTCTAGGTCAGCAGTGGCTGGTGAGAGAACCCATCTCAATCCACCCAAAAAAAAAAAAGTAAATAAACATACAGAATACTCAGTAACCAATGGTAAGATCAAGAAACAAGAAAGGATGGGGACGAAAAGAACAGAGTAAAGAAAGAGAGGAGGGACCAAACGGGGAGGGACTAGATCAGGAGCTGAAACGCGAGGTCTAACTCTCTGACCACAGACCCATCCTCTTGACGAACACACAGAAGCCGCTTTCTGTCTCAAGTGAGGCACAACAGCTACGTGCTTCCTGAAGCAATGCACTACGACCAAAACAGGAAAGACCAACATGCTATCTTTGTTGAAAAATAAAAAGCAAAGGAAACAATAAAGGAAGTGAAGAGAAAACCCACGGAGTGGGAGGAGACCTTCACAGCAGATACATCTGACAAAGCATTAATTTCCAGAGTATACAAGCTACTCAAAAAACAAAGAAGAAAACAAATGAATCACTCAAAAGATGGAGCAAAGATCTGAATCGAGACTTCACAGAGGAGGAATTGGAGATGGCTGAGAAACATCTTAAGAAGTGTTCAACATCACTAATAATTAAGGAAATGCAAATTAAAACCACTTTAAGATACCATCTTACTCCAATAAGACTGGCTAGGATCAAGAAAACAAATGATACCAAGTGCTGGAGAGGTTGTGGGGAAAGGGGAACACTCATCCACTGCTGGTGGGAATGTAAATTTGTACAGCCACTATGGAGAACCCTTGGAAGACTCAAAATGACCCTGCCATTTGACCCAGTCATACCACTCCTGGGTATATACCCACAAGACTCATCTTACTGCAGAGATACATGCACAGCTATGTTTATTGCAGCTCTGTTCACAATAGCGAAAAGCTGGAACCAACCGAAATACCCCTCAACTGACGAGTGGATAGAGAAAATGTGGTACATGTACACAATGGAATTCTATGCAGCGGTAAAGAAAGACAACATCATGAACTTTGCAGGTAAATGGATGGAGCTAGAAGACATTATGTTAAGTGAAGTAACACAGTCCCAGAAAAACAAATGACAAATGGTATCCCTCATATGTGGATGCTAGTGCCAATAACCCCGTTATAAATATTTCTTGTGGAGAGGGATGCATATTAAAAGAACAACAACAGAAAGACTGCATCAGAAAACTGACTGAAATGGTAAATCGGGAAGGGTGGGAGTGGCGGGAGAGGGACACAGGTGTATATTCGATTAATGCATATTTAATTGACATGAGTTCAACAAGTATCCAGTTTTGCCCAGACTCTGTCTACAGGTTACATGGTGTTTTAGGACTTAGTAAAAGTAAATATGTGTATATTAAACAATATTGTTTTAAAGGCTCTGATAAAAACGGTAATGCACCTGAGTTAATTGGAGATATAAATTGCTGTTGTCCACATTTGTCTTACTTAAAATCTATATAACAATAACTTTGGGATTGGCACATACAAATGTTCTCTATAATTTTTCTGTTGTACAGTATCACCTTGTGGCATTCTCTTTCACCTATAGGATGATTTAACTTCTGCTCAAAACAGTCAACTTCCTCATGGAGAATATTGAGAAAGAGATGAAAAGCATATTTGGCAGAATGCATGAGCTCTGATGGGGTGGGCGAATGGGGTGGGGGAGAATACGGGTATAGATTTGTTAAAAAATAAAAATAAATTTATGTGAAAAAAAAGAGCAAACAGGGGGTATCATTTACCAGATTTCAAACTATTTTATAGAGCTATAGTCATAAACAGCCTGGTACAGCCAACAGACCTGTAGACCCATCGGAAACAAAATTGAAGACCCAAACTTGGAGTTCATACAATTTCAGCAACCTCATATGTGACAAAGGGGCCAAAAGAAAGGCAATGGAGGAAAGAAAACATCTTCAGCAAATGGTGTTGGCAAAGCAGCAAATAAAGAAGACAAATGACAATACAACCCCAAGACCTCCATACACACTTTATCTCACATGCTGAATCACCCACACATACATGTGCACTGACCCACACAAACACATACATATATCACATACACACATACACAAAGGTAAAAGTAAAATATGTGTGCATATGTGTGTGTATGTGTGTGTGTGTGTGTGTGTGTGGTTGTTCATCCAAAAACTCTGGTGTTCCTAAGTGGGGCCTTAGATCATGAAAATTTCTCTGTTGTAATTAAAATTAAATCTTTTGTAAAGCGAAAAAAAAAGGATGATTTAACTTGAAAATTAAGTTTGCTACCCAAGTTAACCACAAACAGTAACCCAAAACATCATGGATGAACTTGATGATCTGTGGCTTGATTCCACCCTTGAGGTATGTATAATACAACTGCCTTCTGGGAACTCATGGGTCAAAAAAGCGAAAACATAAAAAAAAAAGGGGGATACAGATAGATATGAAACCTTTTTTGTCAAAAACCTTGCAAATAAAATCTTAAAAATAACTAACAGGAAAAGATTTGTTGTTCCAACAGGTCAAAAGTGTCACCAACTTAATGGCTGAGAAAGAAAAAATACAGCTTTGCATTGAGTAGAACGTACCAGAAAGTGCCAGCAGAAAGGTTGGCCCTTTTGAACATTGAAAGGAAGAAGCCTCAGATTGCTACACAAATCAAACCCCTCTGTGATCCTAACTTGTAACAACTATTTACAATTAGTCCTATAACTTACCTTCTAGTGCCGCAAAGGTTTTGATACGAGGGACTTTCTTACTCCCCCCATAGAACAAGGAGAAATAATGATGATGATAAGGTCGTTCTCCCAACTGTAAATTGGAGCCAACTGTTGTTGAGGAAATCTCCTAGTAAAACCAGTAAAAACTGCCTTCTTTAATGACTGATAGACATAGTAACTGTGGAAAAAGGATTTATTCTCTATTCAGAAACAAATATTAGATACTAAAGTCTCCTTAAGCTGTGCACTTAAGCAAAATACATTAATACAGAAATCAATGACATCAGCAATGGATTATTCTGCAAAGGAGATGTTGGCCAAGAGCTAAGCCCCACAAAAAGTAAAGGGCTCCTTGCCTGCTCAAACTGGGATACAACTGCAAAGAGAGGCGATAAGGCCCTGCTGTTTTGAAGCCTATGTAACATGGGAAAGATGTATTGAGACACACATGCAAGTTTTACAGATGGCCTCTCGGAATACAGAGAGTGTTACCAAGGGCCACTAAACCAATAAAGCAAATATAGGTCTCCTTGAGTCAAGCAAGACTCCTCCGTCCACCAACTACACCACCTGCCTGGAAATACTGTGCAGCAAGTGGCAGCCATATGCCTGTTATATTCCAAATCTTATTGGCTATTGGCTCTCTCCCTTGGAGGAATAACACCATGGCTGATGCCCAACAAGCTTACATCCTCTATGGTTTAGGAGATGTTTATAAGCACAAGTAAGGACCTGTCATAAATTTTAGAAGAAAAAAAACTATTCATCGGATTAACATACCGATCCAAATTAAAAAAAAATACCCCTGTGTCTATACACAAAGTAACCTACATAACATTGAGTGATGTTTAAAAATACCTATATATCTAATGGTTGTGCTTCATTAGTAGGATGGAAAGGGTATATGCCTGGACAAACTTGTCAGCCCATGAAAGGAACAGCCGAATTGACCAGAGTCCAAAAACAACAGTCCAGAGAAAGTAGACTGTTTTTGCTTCTCATCCACCTGTTGCCCCTTTTCTAAGCTAGGAACAATCTTCGGAAGAGGGGTGTGGGTAGAATGTAAGGGCTGAAATTGGGGTGAATGGTGAAACTACAGCAATATAGTCTGGACAGTCATGTTGATCAAATTGATTGAACAACAAGCTCCCACCTGCTGGATGGTGGGAACCATGGACTGTGTGGGTTTGGAGCACAACTGGTTGCAAATTGGTTCAACATGAAGGATGCTTGGTACCTCATAAATTATCAACATATTGTTAAAAAATGAAGAAAAAGGAAGTCTTTGCTTGTCTCAGGGAGACACAATATTTTTGCTGTATGCCTTTAGCAGCCTTTGGTAATGCTCTCTGGCGTTTCAGAGGCCCAGTTGTACCGCTAGCAAGGTGTCTCATAACATTTTCATGCTCACACCAGATCTTTCGACAACAGGGACGTACTGCTTTCTCCTGGCATATGATCCCACTATAGGCAAAAGGCCTTTATAATTTGGGGGGGGGCGGGTTTGAATCCCCTACCAACATCTCCTAGGCAGAATAATTCATTCTGAAGTCAGAGCTTTCCGTAAGTAATAATATTTTGCTTAATTACACAACTTATAACACTTTAATTGAATTTGGCTCTAGATAGAGAAATAATCCGTTCACAGTTCTATTGCTGTATCAATTAATAAGTTATGCCTTTTTTTTATAGGAAATTACCCTGTAACAATTGGCTCTAGTTTCACCGTTAGGGAGTGTTCTCATTCATATGTTTTTCTTTTCCTATAGAGGGGAGAGGTAGAGGTTTCTCAGCATCTGGAAGGTATCTCATTAGGGCCCAATTATAAACAAACGTTAACCAATATTATTCAGAGAGAAAAGCAAGACTCTCCGTCATAATCACTCCTCCGTCAATATCAGCTACACCTCAACAGCCTGGAGATACTGTGCAACAGTGGCAGCCAAGTGTCTATATATATCCCAAATCTATTTGGCTATTAGCTCTCTCCTTGGAGGAATAACTCACAGCGGATGCCACAAGCTTATGTCCTCTAGTGGTTAGGAGATGTTATAAGCCACAATAAGAACTTGTCACCCTTTATAGAGAAACCAGTTTGCGGATTAGCATACTATCCAAGCATCTGTGTCTATGCTCACAGCTTAGCTTGACATAATAATTGGTACTGCTTAAATGCCTGTACATCTAATAGCTTGTGCTTTGTTAGTATGACTAAAAAGGGTATCACTGGAAAAGCTTTCAACCCATGAAGGGAAACAACCTGAACAGACTGGAGTCCAAAATGACAACTCCAAAGAAATTAGACTGTTTTCTTCTCACCTTGTGCCCCTTTCCCAAAGCAGGGAACAAACTGCGGAAGACGAGGCGTGGTAGATTGTAAGGGCTGCAGAGAGATAGGGGTGAATCGTAAGACTACAGGAATATAGTCTGGATTCCTAACTCCAACATGCCTGTGCATACAAGCTTCTCCAACTGGACTATGGGAACCTTGGGTTGTTCAAAATTTGGACATAGATACTTGCAAAATGCACCAACTACCTAATTGTATGACATACTGAGTAATATCAATGTTATCTGCAAACAACTGTGTCATTATATTATAGAATCCCTTAAAAATAAAAAAATAAAAAATAAATAAAAAGAAAAAAATGAAGAAAAAAACAGAGAAAGATGCAGGAAAGTTATGGCAGAATGCATGATCTGGGATGGGGTGGGGTGGGGGTGGGGGGAAGGGAAAGGGAAATATGCCTGGAACTGGAAAATGATGTATGAAATACACAAAGCATAAATAAAAAAGAAAAGAAAAAAGAAAAAGAAAAAGCAATTAAAATCAAACAACAGAAAAGCACATTACTTTGAATCCAATTATTGTTTTAAATGCCACTTTAGGTTTGCAACTCAGAATTTTTTTTCCTACTACTAGGGACTAATTTTAAAAAGCAGAGTCCAGGGCTGCTGAAATAGCTTAGTAGGTAAAGGCACTTGTCACTAGGCCTGGTGAATGTGCTCAATTCTCCAGGACCTACATGGATGAGAGAGAAAACTGACTCCCACAGGCTGTCCTCTGACCTCTACATGCCTGCTGTGGCACATAGTTAAATAAATAAATAAATAAATAAATAAATAAATAAGGCACATAGTTAAATAAATAAATGTAAGTAAATAGCTCAGATTGTAAACCATGCTCCCACATAGATGAACCATCTAACTTAGCATTTCCCAATCATTCAACCACAGAACTTTGTAACACACAACACATTGATAAAGCCATCAACCTGAGATTGTCTCTGGAGCAGAACTTCTGTCCTGAAACAAACCAAAACCCAGTTCAATAGAAACAATAGGACTGGACGTGGTGGTGCACACCTTTATTAATCCCAGCACTTGGGAGGCAGAGGCAGGCAGATCTCTGTGAGTTCAAGGCCAGCCTAGTCTATATAGCAAGTTCCAGGTCAGCTGGGGCTATGAAGAGACCCAGTCTCAAAAAGACCCAAAAAAAGGAACTCAAGATTAACCCATCAGAAACCACCAACTGACCTCTAACCAAGAGCTCTCTCTCCAATGAATCATACTCAAATAAAGAAAAAGCCTAGCATTGGCCAATCAAAATTCTGTTTTGTTGTTTGTTCTGGAGGACAGTCTCACTGTGTAGCTCTGGATGGCTGGAACTAGCTACACAGCCCAGGCTAGCCTTCCAGAGCACTGGGACTACAGCCAAGCACCACACCCGGCTGTGCTTTCTCTTCCATGTTCAGCCTGCACATCCCAGGGCTCACACAGTGCAGGGGATCTTTGAATCTCTGCTGAGATTGTAAACTGCCCGGCTCATCGGGTATGCTTTGCTCAAATAAGATGTTAGATTTATTTTGTCTAAAGTTTTTTCTTTTTTTTTATTATTATTTCTGTATGTGTATCAATGTACTGTCTGCATGCAGGTCTGTGCACCCGTGTCGTGCAATGCCTCGGAGGTCAGAAGAGGGTCTCGGATTCCCCTGGAGCTGGGGTTCTCCTGGAATTGGAGTTTCAGATGGCTCTCAGCCGCCATGTGGGTGCTGGGGATCGAACCCAGGTCCTCTGTAAGAGCGGTCGGCGCTCTTAACCGCTAAGCCATCTCTCTAGCCCCTAAAGTTTTTTCTTTTAACAGTATTCTCCAGGATGAAAATTTGCCCATTTATTTATTTATTTATTCTGGTCTTTTTGAGACAGGGTCTCCCTGTAGCTCCAGCTGTCCTCGAACTCACTATGTAGACCAGGCTGGCCTTGAGCTCACAAAGATCCACCTGATTCTGCCTTGTGAGTGCTATGATTAAAGGTGTGCGCCCCCATGCCCAGCGTCCATTTATTTTTAAAAACTGATATGGCTTCATGTAGCTCAAACTGATCTCAAATTCATTATGTTGCTGAAGCCAGCCTCAACTTATCCTGTAGCAGGAAAGACCTTTTTCAACTTCTCATCCTCCTGCCTATAACACCCAAGGGTTGGGATTGGAAGTATGCAACGTTCCTGGTTTAAAATCTGTGAGTACAGCCAGGCATGGTGGCACATGCCTTTAATCCCAGCACTTGAGAGAGAGAGAGGGAGCAGATGCCTATCGCCCAGTGCTCATGAAGGTGAGGCAGGAGGACTGAGAGTTTGAGACTAGCCTGCCTGGGCCACACACACACACACACACACACACACACACACACACAAAGGCCTTGTCTGGGCCTCAAAAACACAAAACAACAAAAAAAAAAAGGCCCTGTCTCAAAAAAAAAATAATAATAATGAAATCAAGCTGGGCATGGTAGTAGACTCCTTTCATCCCAGCACCCAGGGAGGCTCTACAAAGTGAGTTCCAGGCCAGCTGGGACTACAGGGAGACGCTTTTAAAAAGACAAAAAAACAAAACAAAACAAAAAAACTGAAATCGGCCAGTGTCTGCAGATGCACACACTTCTCATCTTCCTGCAGAGGCAGGAAGTGCTGAGATTACAAGCCCATACACTAGGCAAGCACTCTACCTCCTGAGCTACATCCTTGGATCCAAGGAAAACACTTAACATTTTTAAAGCATTTATAAAGCATTTATCTATTTTGTAATGTGTATGTTTGTGAGTGTGCATGTACCACAGGTGTGTGTGGCAGTCAGAGGACAGCCCGTGCAAGATCTCCTTCCACTATGGGTCCTGAGGATTGAACTCAGGTTGTCTGGCTTGGCAGCAAGAGCCTTTAACCCGCTGAGCCATTTCTCCAGCCCTAGGACAACATTTTAACACACAACTGTTCCTAGACTGACCTGGCTAGATGCTCCTACTGCAGTTATTTGACTTGCAGACATTCAGCCTATTGGCAAAGTGTAGAGCATCTCTTGATTCCAATCTGATTTAACTCTCATTCCCTACTCCCCCAGCCTCCAGCTTCCCGTGGAGTAAAAAGCCTGTTTCTTAGCTGGCCCATTCTAAGCTCACTGTGAACTTGAATTTATGCACTTGTGTATCTGACCCTTTCCTCTTATCCCCTGTGCCTCAGAGGCCTGCCCACCCTCCTCCTTGGCCATCTCCCACACATCTTTCAACATCAACTTGACTCATCTCTTACAGGTTAATGAGATGGCTTGGCTCAGCAGGTAAAGGCACTTGCCGCCAAGGCTCAGGACCCAAGTTTGATCCTTGGAACCCATGTGGTGAAGGAGAGAACTCTCTCACAAGCTGTCCTCTGACATCCACACATGCTGTGGCATGCACGTGTGTGCATGTGTGTGCATATATGCACGTGTGTGCATGTATGTGCATCTGCAGACACAAAATGAAATACAAATATTTTTAAAAATTCATCTCATTTTAGCCAGTTTGGTGGCCCATGCCTGAAATCTCAGCACTATGAGGCTGAAGCATGTGAATTGCTATGAGTTTCAAGCCAGTCTTGGTTACAGAACTGGGTTCCAAGCCAGTATGGGCTATAGTGTGAGACCCTGTCACAAGCCCCCCACAAAACCTCCCAAATTCTCACACCCTCTAAAACTCACCTCCCTTTGAAAATTTCCCCCTCTGCCCTAATCAGGCTTTATTTCTCTTTGTGTTCTGAATTTTTGTTTTTCTTTTACGGTCCTGTTATCTTTTCCTTGTGTTGACATTCATGTGTGCGTTCAGGGCCCTCACCTGAACTAGCTAGCTTCCTTATCTACCAGATGCAATCCCTCTCCGACTATTTTTGTTTGATGATCACTTATGAGAGAGAAACTGGAGAGAGTTCCTGGTTCTGCGTTCCTTCAGTCTGTTACTCTAAACTGCCTCCAGAATCAGCCCTCAGCTTCCACGTGCTTCTGACTCTGAACTTGACTAAAAATGGCCTTTTGTGTTCTTCGTGCCCCCTGCAAGCCCTCATCGCGTTGTTTTTTAACTTCCTCGTAATATTTTTACAGAGTTATGATTGCTTTTGAGTTTTGAACCTGTTCCTAGATAGGTAGATGCTACTGTTAATGGCTGTCTTCTTAAAAGATCATGAGCAAGTTCCCATATTTACTTCATAGCATTCTAGAGTTCTCTTTTAGATGGGGAAAACCCCCTCTGTGGGGCTCCTTATCCCATAATATCACTGCATGGAGTCTCAGAGTGCCCTTGCTAGTCTCCTCCTGGGTCTTACTATGTAGCCCAGGCTGGCCTTGAACACACCATCCTCTTGCCTCAGACTCTCAAGCACCCTGATTACAGGCAGGGGCCACCACCAGCTTGCCAGTCTACCTGTTCTTTGAATGCTTTGCAGTCTACTTCTGGTGCAAGATGCTTACCTTGCTGTATCTTGTATCTATATCAGCTTTAGGATGGAGTGTTTGTCATGAGGATGCTGCATAGTAACAGATCTATGTGCTGAATTATAAATACAACCACCTTGTAAAAGAGTGATGTCCTCATTTTACAGGAGGAGAAATAGAGGGCTGGGGTGGGGTTCAGTGGCAGAACACTTGCCTAGCTGCTTAGTGTGCACAAGGTCTTGGGTTCGATCCCTGTTACCACAGGAAAAAAGGAGGGGCAAAAAAACAAAAACAAAAACAGAGATTCAGCAAAATTAAGTGACTTGTTGACAGATGTGANGAGACAGGGTCTCCCTGTAGCCCCAGCTGTCCTGGAACTCACTCTGTAGACCAGGCTGGGCTTGAACTCACAAAGATCCGCCTGCCTCTGCCTCCCAAGTGCTAGGATTAAAGACGTGCGCCACCACGCCCGGCCTTGTCAGGGTTTTTTAGTCTTTTCTCCCTGTCCCACACCACATCCTCCACTCAAAACTCTTTGATGCATCATGAATGCGGTACACAACGAAAGGGAGAACATCATATATTCACAGGTTTATTTTTTTGTTTTTGTTTTTTTTTTAGTCTTTTTGAGACAGGGTCTCCCCATAGCCCCAGCTGGCCTGGAACTCACAAAAGTCCTGTTCCTGGGCTGAAGAGATGGCTCGGCAGTTAAGAGCACTGGCTGTTCTTGCAGAGGGCCCTGGTTTGGTTCCCAGCACCCACATGGCACTTATCAACCATCCATAACTCCAGTTCCAGGAGACCCAGAACACTTTCTGGCCTCTTCTGGCACTGTACAACAGGAGTGCACTTACATACATGCAGACAGAACACTCCATACAATAACAGGAGTGCACTTACATACAAGTAGACAAAACGCTCCATACAATAACAGGAGTGCGCTTACATACACACAGACAGAACACTCCATACAATAACAGGAGTGCACTTACATACAAGTAGACAGAACACTCCATACAATAACAGGAGTGCACTTACATACATGCAGACAGAATACTCCATACAATAACAGGAGTGCACTTACATACAAGTAGACAGAACACTCCATACAATAACAGGAGTGCACTTACATACAAGTAGACAGAACACTCCATACAATAACAGGAGTGCACTTACATACAAGTAGACAAAACACTCCATACAATAACAGGAGTGCACTTACATACATGCAGACAGAACACTCCATACAATTAAAACAGGAGTACACTTACATGCAGACAAAATACTCCATACAATTAAAATAAATTTAATTTTTTTTCAATTAAAATAAAAAGTCCTAGCTAGGCATGGAGGCGCACACCTTTAATCCTCTCACTTGAGAGGCAGACAGAGGCAAGCAGATCTCTGTGAGATAGAGGCCATCCTGATCCACATAGCAAGTTCCAAGCCAGACAGGGAGACCCTGTCTCAAAAAAAAAAAAGACACGCACGCGCGCACGCACACACACACACAAAACCCTTTTTCTTGTGCACCCCAGGAATGCCCTGGGCAGGACCCCCAGTCTTACTCTCACTCCACACATACCCACCTATCATGGTGACCCCAAATCCCCAAATCCACATGTGCAGCTAGGTCTCCTTCCACAGAACTGGCTTTTCAGCTGCTTTTGAATAGTGGATCAGGAACAGATCCCAGTAACTCTCTGCAATGTCCCAAACTCTGTTTTCGCCTACTGCCAGGCCTCTGCTAAGTCAGGACCCTGCCAGCACTGGTGTGCCTGTTCCAGAGCCTGTCCCAGGACTCCCTGGGGCTCCTCTCTCCCCTACATCCCTCACCCCCACAGCAGCACCCGCAGCTCCCTTCAAACTTCTCCATTCCTTCCTGCTCTCTCGGGGTCAGTGCCTCCTAAATGTCTCTCTGCCTTCAGTTCTGCTTTCTGAAATTTCATTCTCTACACTAACAATGAGTACTCTTCTAGTGCCTGGGGTACAGCTCAGTGGTAGAGGGCTTGCCTAGTATGTATGAGGCCCTGAGTTCAACCCGCACCAGTGGGGTAAGAAGAAGCAGAAACACTGCTGAGTGCTGAGGGTGTTGCCAACTCAGGAAAATAAGTGCTGGCCCTGGGTTCCCAGCACTTCATTAACCAGGCATGGTGGTGCATGCCTATAATCCCAGCACTTGACAAGTGGAAGTCCAAGGTTATCAGTGGACAACATGGAGAGTTCTAGACCAGCATGGGCTACATTTTGTCTTTACAAAAAAATACTGAGGCTACTTGAAAACACAGACTCAACCATGTGACTTCCCTGAAAAAAAGTCTTTCCTTGCCTTTCTCTTGACCACAGAGCCCTTTGTTGCACAACCTATGCTTCCCTCCTGACACCCCCTACAGCCTTCCAGCTTGAGCTCCAGCCGGTCACAGCCACTTTCCAGCCCTCAGTTGTCTCGCCTTGGAACCGTCATTCAGTTACTGTTGCTGTAGCCAAAATGCGCTCTCGCTCTCTCTCTCTCTCTTTCTTTTTCCTTTATTTTTATTTTACGTGTATCACCGTTTTGCCTGCATGTATGGAAGTACACACATGCCCATAGAGGCCAGATGAGGTTGTTGGATCCCCTGAAACTGGAGTTATAGATGGCTGTTAGCTTCCATGTGGGTGCTGGCCCTCTGGAAGAGCAGCCAGTGCTCTTAACTGCTCCACCTCCTCTTACCGTGCTCCACCTCCTCTTACCGTGCTCCTCCTCCCCTCCCTGGGCTGGGTCCTATGGAAAGGCAGTTAACACGGAGCTCAGGAATACAACAGCCCAGTGCTCACTCCAGCCTCCACCTCTTACAAACTGTGCCATCTCGATCAAGTTACCTTTCTTCGCATTTTAATTCTGTCCCCTGTCACATGAGGCAAAGTAGGAACACCTGCCTGACATTGTTAGAGTAACTGAACAAACTGTGTGCACAGCACAGAGCACAGGATCTGACCAAGTCCTCGTCCAGTTTAAAGACATTAGGTGTGGTGTTAGCACTCAGCATTGCTAACTTAGATTAGATGCCAAAGGGAAAAGGAGATGGTTCACAGTGCCCAGGGCTGCATCCTGCTGTTCTAGTTTTAGGTTTTTGTTGAGAGAGGGTCTCATGCAGCCAAGGGTAGCCTTGAATTCCTGGTCCTCCTGACTCTACCTCTCAAGTGTTGGGATCACAGGCGTAGGCCACCACATCCAGCTTTACTTCTGCTAATAAGCCAGACTCAGTATAGCCCTGGCTGACCCTGAGCTGGAAATCCTGCTGCCTCAGTCTTCCAAGTGCTGGAATCAGGTGTGCAACCCCCTACCTGACCCCAGGTCAAGCTTTGATGACTTTTTCAAGGCTCTTGCAGAAGCCCATAAATGCCTCCTCCAGAACTCTTGTTCTGCCATTTTTGGATACACATCCTGTCAGATGGTCCATTTCAGTCACTCAACTGTCAACTCAAGATCTGTTGTGTAGCCATATCCTGTGAATTGAAACATCCAGGACAGACTCAGGAAGTAAACAAAACACTAGGCTTAGGAAACTCATGAATGGTACAACTTTCCCAAGATCCCTCCCCAAGGTCATACAAGCAGGAATTACAATGCTAAGGAAAAGAGACTGAGAGAGCTGCCAAGAGGGTGTGCAGGAGTTCCGGGGTGCCCTCGCCCATGCTGGGGTGCCCTCGCCCATGCTGCGGTGGGCTTTTCATTGATTCATCTGCCCGCGAGTGACCCCAGTTAATTCACTGGTTCACTAAGCTAGACCTCAGTGAAATCACTGGCCCCCTATCTGGGGTGAACAGATGTCTGTTTGTGTATCCCCAAGAAAAGTCACAGTGAGATTAAACCTCCATTTCACCCATTTGTTCTGCCACTCCTAGCACTGGTGTTCAGTTAATATTTAAGGGTTCAGTTAATAAATAAGGGTGGGGAGATGGCCCTGTGGTTAAAGCACCGTGTGCAAGCATGAAGACCAGAGTTCAGTTCCCAGGATCTGAACTCAAGGCCAAGTGAGTGTGGCCCACCCGGAATTTCAGCCTTGGAAGGCAGAGACAGGATCCCTGGAACAAGCTGGCTAGAGACTTGCCTCGTGAGAGAGCTCAGCAATTGACTGGGAGATCCTGCCTCAAAGAAAAGGTGGAAGAGCAGTTGAGGAAGATTCCTGGCATCGTGAACGACACACACATGTGCATGAAAAGGAAAAAAAAAAAAACATATTGAATAGGACAGTATAGCTCAGTGACAAGAGCAGATGTTAGCAAACACAAGGTGCTAGGTTCAATCCCCAGCAAACGTGTGCATGCACATGTATATGCACACCCAGATACTACACAATATATACATGATATTATAATAATATATACATCAGCAATATATATGTCTATATATAATAGATAATGACTTCCAGAGGGTAGGAGTTTTACTCATTCTAGAAACAAAAATACATTGCTACCATTTCATAACATCCTACATCTTCAACTGGCCTGGGAATACTGCCAGGTTTGTCACTTGGAAATACAATGATGTTTCTTTTTTCTTTCTGTTGTGCTAAAAATGAACCAAGAACCTCATGCATGCTAGGCAGGTACTCTGCCGCTGAGCTATGTTCCCAGCCCTTCATTCTTTTGTTCATTTTTTCTAAGATTTTTTTTTAATTAATTAATTTATTTAATTTTGGCCTTTTTGAGACAGGGTCTCCCTTTAGTCCCAGCTGGCCTGGAACTCACTCTGTAGACCAGGCTGGCCTTGAACTCGCAGAGATCCACCTGCCTCTGAGTGCTGGGATTAAAGGCGTATGCCACCACGCCCAGCCTAAGATTTTTTTTTTTTTTGCCTTTTTAAGACAGGGTCTCCCTGTAGCCCCAGCTGTCCTGAAAGTTACTCTGTAGACCAGGCTGGCCTTGAACTCACAAAGATCTGCCTGCTTCTGCCTCCCGAGTGCTAGGATTAAAGGTGTGTGTCACCACACCAGTAAGATTTTTTTTTTCTTTTTTAGTTTTTCCTTTTTTTTGGTATTTTTGAGGCAGGGTCTCCCTTTTAGTCACCAAGCTGTTCTGGAGTCCGCTCTGTAGACCAGGGCTGGCCTTGAACTCACAGAGAACCAACCTCCTGCTACCTCCTGCGTGCTGGGATTTATTTTTTTTATTTTATGTGTTGGCTGTTTTGTCACGCAGGTATGTGCGGGGGTCGTAGAGAGGTGGTGTGGAAAGACCACCCTCTCCAATAGTTTCCTCGCCGCCGAGAATCTTCACACTCTGTTCGGCCTGGACGAAGTGGGGCTGGGGATGAGTCAAGTGCGCTGCCAACCGAAAACAATCCACGGCAGGGATTGAGTCAACAGTGTTACAGCTCAAAAACTCAACTTTATTGGCAGGTTCACGAGGCTTTAAGACGTGCTGGCTTCCCCACTCGGACATGTTTCTCTTCCCAACTGATCCTTTTTAGGAGGCTTATTTACAAGTTCCCTAATTATCCAATCCCTTCCCTTCCTAGCATAGTCCCTAATTATAATGTTAGTACACGGAAGCTAGCCTTCCTTGCTCAGATGGGCGGGGGTGAGTTCGCGAAACTCCACAGGCTTTCTTTTGTCCTACAGGCCTATCTTCTTGGCTATTTCATGCCGTCAGGTATGTATGTGTTCCACATTCGTGCAGTGACTGTGAAGGCCAGAAGAGGGCATGGTAACCCCTGGAACTGGAGTTAACAGATAGTTGTGATCCCCCAAGTAGATGCTGGGAACTAAACTCAGGTCCTCTCCAAGAACAACACTCCACACCCTGTTTTTGAGCCAGGGTCTTACTAAGTAGCTCAGGCTGGCCTGGGACTCTCAATCTTCCTGCTTCAAGTTGCCAAATTTGGAGACTATAGATATGTACTATCCCATACCAGTCATTTCTTCATTATGCAGCATAAAATGAAGCAGATAAATAAGCAGACAGTTTCCATATAGCATCATTAGAGAGCAAAAATAAATATATGCTATTCATTTGGGGGCGTATTTTGAGATAATATCTCCCTGTAGCCCTAGCTAGCCTGTGTAGACCAGGCTGGCCTTGAACTCACAGAGATCTGCTTGCCTCTGCAGGGATTAAAGGCGTGCGCCACCATGTGCAGCGCTATTCATTTATTATTGCAATAATAGGCTTGACCTGGATGTTTGTTATGTAAGTATTCTACCACTGAGCATCACTCCCACATCCTCCTCCTATATTTTTAGCTTTTTATTTTGAGACAAGAGTCTTCCTAAGTTGTCCAGGCTGGCCTTAAACTTGTGATTTTCCTGGGTTAGCCTTTCCAGTAGCTAAGATTACAGAAATATACCACCACACCCAGCTAAAATCAGGTGTGCGAGTGCGTGCCTGTGTGTGTGTGCGCGTGCGTGCCTGTGTGTGTGTGCGCGTGCATGCGTGCGTGTGTGTGTGTGTGTGTGTGTGTGTGTGTGTGTAGTGCTAGGGCTCAAACTCAGGGTCTAGCTCATGCTAAAAAAAACAAAACAAAACACTCTATGACTGAGCTACATACCCAGGCACATGCTCAGTAATTTAGAAGTAATTGTGCATTAAAAGAACTTTTAAAAATGAATGCTTAGCCAAGCATAGTGGTACACGTCTTTAACCCCAGCACTTAGGAGGAAGAGGCAGGTGCATCTCTGTGAGACACAGTAAATTCCAATCCAGCTGGGACTACAAGGCCTTGTCTTTAAAAATTAAAATCTAGGGGCTGGAGAGATGGCCTAGCGGTTGAGAGCGCTGACCGCTCTTACAGAGGACCCAGGTTCGATCCCCAGCGCCCACATGGCGGCTGAGAACCGTCTGAAACTCCAATTGCACGACACGGGTGCACAAACCTACATGCAGACAGTACACTCATACACATACAAAAATAAATAAAATAAAAATTAAAAATTATAAAAAAAAAAAAAATTAAAATCTGACAAAAGTTTAACATCCAGAGTATAAAAACTACTCAAAGAACAGAGAACCAAGAAAACGAACCTGTTTTATGGGCTGCTGAGCACTGAACTTCACACGTGCTAGGCAGATGCTCTACTGATGGAGCCGGATCCCCAGCACACTTGCGCATAGCATACAGCCAGGCCCTCTAGACCTCCCCAGAGCCCTTTCTGTCCTCTGCTTCCTCATCTAGCAAACCTATAACCACCTGCATTTTCTGCTCTTCAAGTCCTAAGATGACTTTGCTGTCACTGAAATCTGCCTAGCTAGCACTGCATCCCCTCAGACTGTCTGATAAGCTAACCCACACTAAAGTAAACAAGCTCATTCCCAGCAACATGCATGCTATATAACCTGGAGAGCTTAAGCAAAATATATTATCCATAACTAATGTATTTTGTTTGTTTTATAGTACAATTTGGGGGAATTTGTTTTCCTTTTCTTTTTTTTTTTTTTCCTCATGACAAGGTTTTAGTATGTACCCCAGGTTGGCCTTGAACTTGAAGCAATATTCTTGCCTTGGGCCCTTGAGTGCCGGAAGTGCTGTGGTTTTCGAGTTTTGCTACAGCTGAAATCACCTGGGGGGATTTGGGGAGCACTGTTTAAAAGGCTTGGGATAGCCAGGCGTGGTGGCGCACGCAGGCAGGCGGATCTTTGTGAGTTCAAGGCCAGCCTGGTCTACAGAGTGAGTTCCAGGACAGCTGGAGCTACAGGGAGACCCTGTCTCGAAAAGACAAAAAAAAAAAAAAGGCTTGGGATACAGATGTGAGGCCCTATATTCAATTTCTGGAATCACATGAGAAACAACATAATAAAATACTGCTAAAAACAAAAAACTCCCAGACGGTCTGAGTAAATGTGGCACAGGGGATGACCTGGCAACAGGAGATTTTTATCCAGTCCCCAGTACTGTTCCCAGTACTTGGAGACAGGAGGATCAGGGGTTCAAGGCCAACCACTGTTAATTGAACCTCCGTCTCAAAAAAAAAAAGCAAGAGAGAGAGAGAAAGAGATGTAAGCAGCTTCTTAAGGAACATTAGAGGACTCCAAGGAAGAAGGTTCAATAAACATCATCTCAATAATTTGACATGCAGCACAAGATAAAAGGAAGAATAGAGAGTGTGGTTTAGGACAGTGACTAGAGAGCCAGCGGAAGTTGGGTGGTGAGAGGTAGCTACAAGTTATACAAAACTTACAAATGGGCTAAACTTAATCTTGTAAATAGTTACAACTGCTTTTGTTTTTTGTTTTGTTTTGTTTTGTTTTTAATTAATTTATTTTTTTAAGGGATTCTACAATACAATGACACAGTTGTTTGCAGATAGCATTGACGTCACTCATTATGTCATACAATCAGGTAATTGGTGCATTTTGCAAGTATCTATGTCCAAATTTTGAACAACCCAAGGTTCCCATAGACCAGTTGGAGAAGCTTGTATGCACAGACATGTTGATCAATCAGGAGTCCAGACTATATTCCTGTAGTCTCATGATTCACCCCTATCTCTCCACAGCCCTTACAATCTACCATGCCTCCTCTTCCGCAGTACAACTGCTTTTTATAACTAAGCCAACCAATTCCAAACTGAAATTATATGACAAACAAGGTTATGTGAACTTCATGACAGCCCTAAAGGTTTGATGATATAAATTACTTCCAGCTTATTTTATTGTTTGAAGGGAACTACAAAATCCTACAGATTTCCCTCATAATAGATAGTTGATCTCTGTGGAACTACAAATTGCAGGCATTTAAATATATGATTAAGGCACTCAGGAGGCTGAGGCAGGAGGATCACCTGAGCTACATAACAAGTTTGAGCCAGCCTGGGACATTAATAAACTCCCCTATACTAGAGAGATGGAAGCCGGGTGTGGTGGTGCACGCCTTTAATCCTAGCCACTTGGGAGGCAGAGGCAGGCGGATCTTTGTGAGTTCAAGGCCAGCCTGGTCTACAGAGTGAGTTCCAGGCCAGCCTGGTCTACAGAGTGAGTTCCAGGACAGCTGGGACTACAGGGAGACCCTGTCTCGAAAAGACCAAAAAATAAAAATTAAAAAAAGAAAAAAAAAAAGAGAGATGGAGACAGAAAGATCAAGGTCACCCTTGACTACATAGCAAGTTCAAAGCTAGCCTGAGCTACACGAGACTCTATCTCAAGTATCACCACCACAAAGAAGTGGAAGAGAAAGGAGAGGGAATGAAGCCAGGCATGTTAGCTCACATCTGTAATTCTAGCACTGAGAACTGCCTGGAATTTGAGGCTAGCCTGGGCTATATAGTAAGTTCCAGGTTAGGCTACAGGGAGAGGAAAACTCAGGGAAACTGCTTTACAGGAGTTGAATGCGCTCTCTTCTGATCTGAATGATCTTGCCAGTTATTTCACAGTTCAGCAGAGAGGTGAGCAGAGCCGCTCTCTGCAAACCTACTCCTAAGTCAGCGAACACAGTCGGGTGAGCACCCCATCTGTTCCCGGGACTGCCTAGGATTGCACTTCCCCAATTCCCAGCACAGTCAGGGAGCACACAGACCACAGAGCCCCCAGCACAGCCGCATCCTTGGTGGTTTGGCAGGCGTGTTGGGGAAGAAAAGTTTTCCTCCAAACCTGGATTTTCCCAAATTATTATGATAAGCAATACTTCCTCAGTGACCTAAAACGTGACTAGATGAAGAATAAACAGTCTCCACAGTTAACGAAGCATTCTGTTTCCTGCTTTTTTAAATCTGTTAAAGGACATTTCCCCAGCATGGTGGTGCACACCTTTAATCCCAGCACTTGAGAGGCAGAGGCAGGTGTATCTCTGTGAGTTCAAGGCCAGCCTAGTCTACAGAGTGAACTCCAGGCCAGCTGGGACTAAACAAAGACCCTGTCTCAAGAGACCAAAAACAAAAACAAACAAACCCAAAAACAAAAAAACAAAAGCCCAGCCTGGTAAGCAGCATAATTCTGCAGAAACTTTGAAGGGTATTACTTGCACAGTACTCACTGCAAGGCTTCCTAGGAAGACGGGCTTTCTTGGCACATCAGTAGAGAAAAGAAAGGTCATTGTCCCACCATGAAAGCATTCCATTAAAGCCAGAATGCAGACTGGGGCCTGTGATCCCAGCACTTGGAAGGTGGAGGCAGGATCGGGAGTTCAAGACCAGCCTGGGTTACATAAAACTGTAGCAAAAAAAAAAAAAAAAAAAAAAAAAGGACGGGGGTCCTAGGGAGATGGCTCAGCTGGCAGAGCACTGGCTGGGCTGGCGAGCACCAGGGGTATGTAACCTGGGTAAATTGGGATCCCTAGAACCCAGATTAAAAACCAGTAAAACTGGGTGAATGAGGCAGCCCACAGGAGCAAGCTGGCTAGCAAGACCGGATAAACAGCAAGCTCCAACTTCACTGAGACCCCGCTGCAATATACATGATGATGGCAACCCCCATCTTCCACACACAAACATGCATGCACATACCCACACCACACACACATACACACACACAAAATAATAGTAATGATTATGATTTTAGCAACAGGCCTGGGGGTATACCTTCATGGTAGAACTCTTGCTCAGCAGCAAGCAGGATGTTCAATCCCCAGTACCACACAGAAGTGAAACTTTTTTTTTTTACTTCTTATATGCACCTATGGCTTTACAGATGTTTCCTAATAGACAAACAGGCCTTAGAGATATAGAAAGTTTATACTAAAGCTGTGTACCATTGCCCAGTGAGGGGACTTTAAATGGAATAAAGCCCCATCTGGTGTATCTGATCTTACGGGGGACAGGAAAAGGAAACAGAAACCCCCTAGAAAAATTTTTTTCCTCTCTCTTTGTCTAGATGTCACTTTGGAATCACTTTACAAGAATAATCAGGATTAAGGCTCAAAATTGAGGGGAGAGGTGGAGGGTGACTCCTTATGGAAAAGCGTGGTGAGTCTGGATAAAGTAGATTGCTCAAGAATACTATCCAATCATAGGATTGAGCCTTGGCTGCAGATGGTGCTTCTGATACAAACACAAAGCCTCTTACCACCAAATAAACCAAACACAGTTACATTTTCCTGTCCGTGGTGGGAGCAATACATACAGGGAGGGCAGCGTGCTGATAAATGCCACCCTATCATGTTAAGTAAAGACACGTCCTCCCGGCTCAGCCAAGGTTATCTCCGGGACATCCAAGGACGCAAAAGAAAGGCTGCGGGCCGGACAGAAAACACACCCAGTACACAAGGACCTTTTCAGCCTGCCGAGCCTGCCGGGCCCTCCGGCCTCCTCTTCTAGAGCTGAGCTGGGAAGTGCCACGGAGGGAACGGTTCTTCTTAGCCTGCTGTCCCCAGGAACAGAGCGCCAAGGCCAGAGGTCAGAATGGAAGGGGATCTCCCAGGGAATCGACCCCTGTCCTTAAAACAGATTTAACTCCTTCCCTGCCCGCCCGGATGAATCGACCAAAGTGGGGGCGGGTGGTTTACAAAACGCAGAAGAATGTGGCTCTTGACATTGCCAACCAAGAGGCGGGCGCGCTATTTGGGACAGAGGAAAGGTTAAAGAGCTGTCACACAGTTGTGAGGCAAGAACTTCGCCTCCCTTGCATGAGACCCAGATCTGCCCTCCGGCTGCAAGGATGCGAACTCAACACCCTGGGCGCACAGGCTGGGGGACCGGAAGAGGCGATCGTCACCCTCCTGGAGAGATGCGCATTCAAGGGGCGCACCGGGTGTGCCCTCTGCACTGCAAGGATGCAAACGCGACGGTCTCTTTACGCGCGGGGGTTGGGGGGGGGGGAGGATGAAGAAGCGATGAGGGAGGGGAGGAATGCGCTCTGGGGAGCATGGGCCACACCGGGTATCCCCATCGCGCCGCTCACCACTTGCTGCGCGCCCCGGAAAGTGGCATCCAGCAGCATCAGCTTCCAGGGGTCGGACACAGAGCCGGGCAGTGGGATGTACACGTAGTAGGCGGCCAGCGCCAGCAGCGCGGCCACGAGGACGCACGACGACCTCATCCTCCCAAGGCCGGGCTGCCCAGGGCTGACCGTGGTACCGTGCGATGCCACCGCGAGCCCTCCGGGAAGTTTCTGCCAGCCGCAGCTGCTGCTTCACATGCTCCTCCTAAAGCCGGGAGCCAATCGCAGGCGGCGTCGGGAGGAAGTGGGAGCGCGGACGTGCCCCCTCCGCGGTGTCCTTGCGAAGTGCAGCGGGCTCTCCAGGTTGCAGGAAGCTCCGCAGCGGCGGCGGCGCGGAGGACGTGCAGCTGCCCCTGGCGGGCACTGGAGGTATGGTCGCCTGCCGCACCCGTCCTCCTGGTTGGCAGATTGACAACCAGGGTAGCATCAGCTCAGTACCAGCCTGGGCTTCAGAGCGAGTTCGAGGCCAGCCTGGACTACTTGAGGCCCTGTCGAAAAGGAAACACTACATACCTGTACCCAGCTCTTGAAATGTGGGGGCCCGAGAGCTGGGAGATCTAGGCCGAACTTAGTTACACAGCAAACTTGAGGCTACCCTGAGCTGCATGAGATCTTGTCTCAAAACTAGCAGCGGTGGGGCTGGAGACCTGGGTCCTATAGAGCACCCAGGTTCGGTTCCTAGCACCTATGTGTCAGCTAGCAACTGTCTGTAACTCCAGTTTTACAGGATCCGTCACCCTCTTCTAGCCCCCACCCCACCCCACCCTGAATTGCACTTAAATAGTCAGGCAAAAATACTCATACACATTAAAAGTAATTAACTAGGGGCTGGAGAGATGGCTCAGCAGTTAAGAGTACTGGCCGTTCTTGCAGAAGTCCCAGGTGCAAATCCCAGCACCCACACGGCGGCTGACAACCATGCCTAACTCCAGTTTCAGGGGATCCCATGCCCTCCTCTGACCTCCGCTGGTACTGCATAACACTCATATAAATAAAAAATGTTATAATTAATTTAAAAATAAATAATTAAAAATAAAAATAACGATGATAATATACAAGCAGCCCTAACTGGACTGGCAGAGGGCCAGAATTCAGTTCCAACTATTTGCTCACAATCACCTGTACTCCAGTTCCAGGGGGGGTCCTGCACCTCTGGCCTCTGCAGGCACCTGCACTCCCCGAACATAACAACATATGGACACATACATACACATAATTAAAAATCATATATATATATATAATATATAGATATATAGATATATATATATATGAGAGGACATGAAGATGGGAGGAGAACATGTTGGGGGAGAGTTGGAGGTGGATATGATCCAGATACGTTGTATACATTTATGACATTGTCACAAAATAAACATGGGCCTGGAGAAATGACTCCCTGGTTAAGAGCACTGGCTGTTCTTCCAGAGGACCCGGGTTCAGTTACCAGCATGCCCATGGTGGCTAACATTAGTCCATAACTCCAGTTCCAGGGGGTCTGAGCCCTTCTTCTACACTTTGTGGACATTGCACACATGGGTGCACTAACATTCATGCAGGCAAAACACTCATCCACATAAAATAAAAGCAATAACAAAATTAAAATAAATAAACATTCAAAAAAATAACAATAGTCAATTAATAAATAAGCTAAGCACAGCGGAATAGCCTGTAATCTCAGCTCTCCTGAGACAGAGGCACAACGATCAGGAGTTCAAAGTCATCCTGAGCTGGGATACATGATTCTGTGTCTCATAGGAAAAACTAAAAAGGAGCCAGGCATGGTGGCTCACATGTTTAATCCCAATGTTCAAGAGGCAGAGGCAGCAGAGCTCTGTGAGATCCAGACCAGCCTCATCTACATAGCAAGTTCTAGGTTATCCCTGGCTACAGGGAGAACAAAAAAAAAAAGTGGGGGGTGGGGGGAGAGGCTGAAGAGACAGTTCCACAGTTAAGAACACATGCTGCTTGCTCTGGCAGAGGACCCTAGTTCAGCTCCCAGTATACACTTTGAGCAGCTTGTGACTATCTGTAACTCCAGCTCCAGATGAACCAACGCTTTCTTCTGGCCTCTGAAGGCACTGCACTCACATGCACAAACCCATACTTAGGCACACAAAATTAAAAAGAAAATCTCTCAAAAATTGGTAATAAATAAATAAGGTGGGTGTGGTGACACATTCCTGAAATCCCAGTGCTTGAAAGGTAGAGGCAGGGGGATCAAAACTTCAAAGCAATCCTAGACTACATAGTATGTTGAAACCAGTCCTCAACTACATGAAAGTCTGTCTCAAAAAACCCACAGATATAAATTAGCAGGGCGTGGTGGTGCATGCCTTTAATCCCAGAACTGAGGAGGCAGAGCCAGGTGGATCTCTGTGAGTTCAAGCCCAGCCTGGTCTACATAGTGAGTTCCAAGACAGCTGGGGCCACAGGGTGACCTTTAAATGGTTAAAGGACAGAAAGAGGGTATCCGATTTCTCATAGCTCAAGCAGTAAGGCCCAAGCCTTAGTTTCCACATCCATTCTCTGATGGGTACAGTGATAACATCTGTAATCCTAGAACTGGGGAGGTGGATGCTGGAGGACCAGGAGTTTGAGTCCAGCCTGGGTTACATAAAACCCTATTGGGGGAAGGGGGGGTTGGGGAAGGGGGGGTTTAGTTCAGTGGTAAAGTGCTTGTGTGGTACCCAAGGCCCTGGGATCAATTCCTAGCACCACAGAATAAATAAAAACAAGGATTTTGTGTGTGTGTGTTTTTTAATGAAAGAAGCTGGAATAATTATTGCTGTTTCCTTTGTAGATTAAAGAGAGGTTTTGTTGTTGTCGTTATGAATTCTTTTCTTTCTGAGCAGGTTTTTGGTTTTTGTTTTGTTTTGATATTTTTGAGACAGGGTCTCCCTGCAGCCCCACCTGGCCTGGAATTCTTTATGTAGACCAGGCTGGCCTTGAACTCACGGAGATCCTGCCTCTGCCTCTGCCTCTGCCTCTGCCTCTGAGTGCTGGGATTAAAGGTGCGTGCCACCATGCCTGGCTGTAGGTGGTTTGATGTTGTTGTTGTTGTTATTTTTAATTTTTTTTATTTATTTCTTTATGTGTATGAATGTCCTGTCTGCATGCAAGTTTGTGCACCTGTGTCGTGCAATGCCGCGGAGGTCAGAAGATGGTCTCGGATTCCCCTGGAACTGGAGTTCTCCTGGAATTGGAGTTTCAGACGGTTCTCGGCTGCCATGTGGGTGCTGGGGATCGAACCCAGGTCCTCTGTAAGAGCGGTCGGCACTCTTAACTGCTAGGCCATCTCTCCAGCCTTGGGCCTTACTGCTTGAGCTATGAGAAATCGGATACCCTCTTTCTGTCCTTTAACCATTTAAAAGTCACCCTGTGGCCCCAGCTGTCCTGGAACTCACTATGTAGACCAGGCTGGGCTTGAACTCACAGAGATCCACCTGGCTCTGCCTCCTCAGTTGTTGTTGTTTTTAATGAAATCAATTTAAGATAAATTGAAACATTCTGAGCCCTCGTTTCTATTAAGTCATTTGCTCCACAAATAACAGCTGGCCCACGCAGAGCACCAGGGAGGCTGGAGAACAAGATGGTAAGGTCCAGTCTTTTCTGTAGTGCGGACGATTGTATCCAGGGCATTGCACATGTTACAAAAGTACTCTGTCACTGATCTACATCTCTACCCCCTTGGTTTTTTTGAGAAAGAATCTTATTATGTGCCCCAGTCTGGCCCAGAACCCTCCTCTTGCCTCAGACTCTACTATGCTGAGCTTATAAGGCATTTGCAACCACACGTAGCAAGGTCTGATCTTTTATTATTTCTATTATTATTTAGTTTGGGCTCTTTGAGTCAGGGCTGCATGTAGCACAAGCTGGTCTAGAATGGTCTGCGTAGCTGTGAACGACTTTGAATGTCTGCCCTCTTGCCTGCCTGCCTCTAGTTCCCAAGTGCTAGTATTACTGGCATGTGCCTGCTCTTTGATTTTATGTGTTTGGTTGGGGCTGGCTATGAAATGCAAGGAAAATTCACAAGGGAGGGAGGCCAAACGATAAATAAATAACAACAATAGCTGATGAAATGTAGCCAGATTCTGTGGTAGCATTCCAAATGGTTTAATTTTTCTAGTTTTCATAACAATTCTGGGAAGCACTATGGTTATTCTGAAAAGAAATCAGTGGCCAGGCCTGGTAGCTCGTGCTTTTAGTCCCAGCACTGGGAGCCAGAAGCAAAGGCAGACAGATCTCTGTGAGTCTAAGGCCAGCCTGGTCTACACAGAGAGTTCCATTGTAGCTAGGGCTACATAGTGACATCCTATCTCAGAGAGAGAGGGAAAAGGGAGATCTCTTACCCCCTAGCTATCTAGTTAGTATAATGAGAGCTGGGATTTGAGCCCAGAGTCTGTGCCCAGGGTTCACAGTGCTTCACCATTCAACTCTACTAAGAGATAAGGATTAGAGGATGAGGCTGTAGCTCTGTTGGTAGAGTGCTTCTTGCCTAGCATATAGGAAGTCATGGGTTTGATCCCCAGCACCACATATAAATGATGTGTCACATGGCTGTGAGCCCAGCCCTCAGCTGGTGGCAAGGGAATCAGAAATTCAAAGCTAGACAAGGGATGTAGTTCTGCGGTAGAGTGCTGCCTAGCTGCATGAGTTCCTAAGTTTGATCCCCAACAGCATAAATCAGGTATGGTTGCACACATCTATAATCTTAGCGCTCAGAAGATAAGGCAAGAGGAATAGAAGTTCAGTTATCTTTGGCTACATAGAAGTTCAGTGCTAGCCTGGTCTACAAGAGACCCTGGCTCTGAGAGAGAGAGAGACAGATAGACACAGAGAGGAGAGAAATAAGAAGAAAACAGAGTAAGGCAGGCGTTGAGTCCTGGGGTAGGAGCTGCTTTATATTGGATGTTGAGGGGACTCCTTTTGTTTTTATAAAGGATCTCATTATGTAGCCCTATCTGGCCTTGAACTCACAGAGATCCCCCTGCCTCTACCTCCTGTGTACTAGGATTAAAGCCACCTAGCAGAGGCTTTTTTAATCTTTTTTAAAATGTATTTTTATTGTATGTGTATGAGTCTTTGGCCTGAATGTATGAAAGTACACCATGAGTGTGCAATGCCCACAGAGGCCTGAAGAGGGCATCAGATCCCTGGAACTAAAGTTACAGGTGGTTAGCCTCTGTGTGGGTACTGGGTACTGAACCCAGTTCCTCTGCCAGAGCAGACGGTTCTCTTAACTGCTGAGCCATCAGAGCTCAGAGGTGGGCTTTTTGAGGAGATGCTATTTTGAATACCTTATAAAATGATGTTCCGGGGGGGGGGGAGGAAGCTACAACTACAGTAAACATTCTTTGAGGCTGGTTGACAGATTAGAATTTAGTGATTGTGGAGACTTGGAATGCTGTCAATCCAGACCCAAATTCTCTTGGCTACCCTTAGTCCTTTTAATAACTTTTCATTCCCCACCTCTCTATCTGACCTACAATCCTTGTGACTATCAGGTACAGCCTTTTGGAATGCACTTACAAACCACTAGCCTCTATCATGGGATGACATCTGAGACCCACGGCAGATATTTCCAGGCTATACTATAACCACATACCCAATAGTCCCACTGATGTCTTTGAAAAATGCCTTGTTCTGTGACATTTTGTTCTGTAATGATAAAAGTTCACGAAATCATTTCCATGCTGGCTGGCCTTTGCAGTAGTGCGGGTGGAAGCTGATCCCCGAGTGGAGTAAGCAGGCAAGCTCGGGTGGAGGACAGGCAGTGAGACTCATACTCTGAGAAAGATAACAAAGGAAGCATCAGTAAAGTCTCTGCTTGTAAAGAAATACAGGTCAGCTACATGCTGTGGTGCACGCCTTTAATCCTAGCACTTGGGAAGCAGAGGCAGGCAGATCTCTGTGAGGTTAAGGCCAGCCTGGTCTACATAGGGAGTTCTAAGCTAGCTGGGGCTACAGGGAGACCCTGTCTCAAAAAAGACCAAAGAAAACAATGGAGTTGAAATGAAGCCATTCATTTTTACATTTTTTATAGAATTGTCTTTTTTATTTATTTTTTTTACAATCTCGTGTAACTGTGCTAGCCTTGAATTTGGTATGAGGCCTTGAACTCTTGATCCTCGTCCTTCTAATTCCCAAGTGCTGGGATTGTAGGCTGCTGCCACTATACCCAGATAAATTTTCTTTTTTCTTTTTTTGGTCTTGAGACAGGGTCTCTCCTTAGTCCCAGCTGTCCTGGAACTCACTATGTAGACCAGGCTGGCCTTGAACTCACAGAGATCTGTCTGCCTCTGCCTCCTGAGTGCTGAGATTAAAGGCATGCATCACCATGCCCAGCCAGATACATTTTCTTAAAATCTCTGGAACACATAATAGTAAAATCAATGCTTAACAAAATCTTTGCCAAGTGTGGTGGCTCACGTGTTTCATACTAGTTGAGGATTTCTGAGAATTCAAGGCTAGCTTGGGCTACATGGTGAGTTCCAAGCTAACTGTGGAGATGGCCCAGTGGTTAAAGTACTTTCTCTCTTTCTTTGGTGCTGGGGATGGAACCTCATGTCAGGACCCTGAAGATGGCCCAGGGGGAGGGTTCACTAGGCTTCTTTATTTGTTCCTCTTCCCAGTGTGGTTGTAGTGAATAAATCTCCTTTCTCTGCTTTTCACTATTAATCTATTTATTTGAGTTTTGTTTGCTTGGTTTTGGGGGGCAGGTGTTGTTTTGGTTTTGAGACAGGGTCTCCACTGTAAGCCCCAGATTTCCTGGAACTCATTATGTAGAGCAGGCTGTCCTTGAACTCACAGAGATCTGCCTGCCTCTGCCTTCCCAGTCCTGAGATTAAAGGTGTATGATACTATACCCAGCTTACTTGGTTTTCAATTTTAGTGTTCTCTTCCTTAGGGGAAATAAATCATTCAGGTTTTGCTAGGCTTGTAATTAGCTCACCCCAAATTACCTTGTAAATGCAGATTTACGTTATGAATAGGATTAGAAGATTTGGGTTTTTTTTTTTTTTTGGTCTTTTTGAGACAGGGTCTCCCTGTAGCCCCAGCTGTCCTGGAATTCGCTCTGTAGACCAGGCTGGCCTTGAACTCACAAAGATCCGCCTGCCTCTGGCTCT
>VZQC01011130.1:1308302-1346647 GCA_009823505.1 Rhizomys pruinosus | reverse complement strand
TCTCTCTCTCTCTCTCTCTCTCTCTCTCTCTCTCTCTCTCTCTCAGGTGCGTGTGTGTGTGTGTGTGTGTGTGTGTGTGTTGAACTAAGTTCTCACTGATTTAGAAATTCTGGGATTCTCTGCTCAGTACTGTTGCATGCTGGTAGAAATTTTCTCCTCAACAATGTTCACTTCCTCTGGCTGTTGCTGTTGCTGTTGCTGCAGCTGCTGGACTCAAACCCAGGGCCTGGGGAATGTCAGCTATGCCCTCCCACCCTGAACTGCAGGCCCAGCTCTGCTTTTCAGCCTTCTAGTATTTGTTACTGCAAACTTTACCCTTTCCAGCCTTTCTGAATGGAGTGGTCTTAAGGTGACTGGATAGGAGCCATGCCTTTAATTCTTCAACCAATCTTTCTCGGTTTTCATCTTTCTCTTTTATTTCCTCCTCTTCTTTCTCCTCTTCCTCATCCTCCTCCTTTCTTTCCCTATTTTCCTCTTCTTTTTCTTCTGTTTTTGAGAGCTGGAAAATAAACACAGGGCCCCATGCACGACACTCCAACCAAATGTTGTGACAGGATTCCAGGCATGCCAAGACACCTGTTTCCTAAATCTTCCTGACCAACAATGGCTTTTCGACTTCAGGCTAAGCTTTCATTCTAACCAGGTTGCCCTGAATGCCAGAATTTGTGTAGAAACTCAACCTTGAAGCTACTTTAAGGTCAAATTATGTGCCGTTGTTTATTGCTTACTGCTTGACATTTTTCTGCACACTTTCTGGGTAAATAATTTAAGTGATAAAAATGGCAATAAAAATGCTCCTTTCTTCTTCTTCTTTTTTATGTTTTGCTTTTGTTTCATTTTGAGACAAGGTCTCATGTAGCCCAAACTGACCTCAAACTCCTTATGTAGTAGAAGATGGCCTTGAATGTTTGCCTCAATCTCCTGCTGGGATTACACGCAAGAAATAAGCCACCAAGCTAACCATGCTCTTGAAGAAAATCATTATTATTAGTGCATGTGTGAGGGAGAGAGAGTATGTGTGCATGTGTGTGCATGTGTGTGCCAGGGTATACATATGGAGATCAGAGGACAAATTTGCACAGGAAGTACTTTACCTGCTGAGCCATCTCATGGGTCCTAACTGTGCTCTTTATTCCACTAATTTTAATCACATAATGTCAGATTACTGTCTAGACTGGTGATTGTGCAGCTCTGAGTATCACCTGTTTATTTAATTCATACAATTCTGTGAGGTTGATATAGTCAAAAATATTTTTTGTTCAGTCTGACAGATGAGCTAGGTATGATGGCACATGCCTTTAATCTCAGCACTTGAGGCAGAGGCAGAGGCAGAGGCAGGGGCAGGGGCAGGG
The DNA here is from genome assembly GCA_009823505.1 of Rhizomys pruinosus. Taxonomy (NCBI): domain Eukaryota; kingdom Metazoa; phylum Chordata; class Mammalia; order Rodentia; family Spalacidae; genus Rhizomys; species Rhizomys pruinosus. The sequence goes on along the minus strand of VZQC01011130.1, from coordinate 1,345,295 downwards.
GCAGGGGCAGGGGCAAGGGGGTCTCTGTGAGATCAAGGCCAGCCTGGACTACATAGTTTCAAGCCAGTGTGATCACAGGGAGATCTTTTTCAAAACAAACAAACAAACAAACAAAAAACAATCTTATAGGCAAGAAACCTAAGACTCAACTAAATTAAGTGATTGATCTAATATTATAGAGTAGATAGACTGGGGCTGACTCACTAGTCTAATGATAAATCCTGTTCTCTCAACAGCATCATCTCCCTTCAGTCCTTTCGTGACTCGATGACAGGGAGAGGGGAGGAAGCTAGCAATCCAGGACACAGAATAATTATTATTCCTGTTTTTAACACAAAATTATACTTTTGCCTCTTATGCTTTCTTACTGTTTACTAGAGAAATTTTAGTCGAAAAATTTCTTTACTATTATCTTTACAAATGGAAAAGAGTATTTCTTAAATCCCTGCCTTCTTTATAGATTGCCAATACCTCTAACACACATCTGGTTATAATAGTGGTAGAATTTTAGATGGCACACATTGTGTTCAAAAGGGATTCCTGGAGCTAGGGAGATGGCTCAGAGGTTAAAAGCACTGGCTGCTCTTGCAGAGGACCTGGGTTTAGTTCCCAGCACCCACATGGCACCTAACAACCATCCATAACTCCAAGGGATCTGACGCCCTCTTCTGGCCTTTGCAGGCATTGCACAACATGGGTAGACGCATACATGGAGGCAAAACACTCATATACCTAAGATAAAAATAATAAATATATTTAAAAAATAAAAAAGTTTAAAAAATGAATTCTTATAGAGAAATAATTCTGGGATGTAAAGACAAGAAAGAAAGCTAACAGTGCGGTGTGGAGCATATAAACTCAAGAAAAAGTATTATATCTTTATGCTTTCATTTTAAAAAACCTTTTTTGCTGACCAGGCTAGCCTCTATCTGACAAAGATTCTCCTGCCTCTGCCTCCTGAGAGCTGAAATTAAAGGCATGTGTCACCACGCCTGGCTACTTTGTCTTTATTTAATATCAAATTTTCTAATAATACTTCTCCCATGTCCTTTTTAGCATTTTTTTAAAGATTGTGTGCGTGTGTGTGTGTGTGTGTGTGTGTGTGTGTGTGTGAATTTGCATGCTGGCCCAAGATCAGATGAAGGAGGGCATAAGATCCCTAGGAGGTGGAATTACAGTTGTGTGAGCTTCCTGAAGCAGGTGCTAGGAACCAAACCTGGGTCCTCTGCAAGAATAGTAAGCGCTCGTAACCATGGAGCTGTCGCTACAGCCCCACTTTTTTTTTTCAACCCCACTTTTTTAGTGTTTAGTTATTGATTGATTTCTTTTCTTGGTACTGGGGATGCAACCTAAGACCTCACAAATACTAGGCAAACACTCAATGACTGAGTGTTTGGTTTTAGACAAGGAATTGTTGTATCTCTGTTGACTGCTTATTAGCCACTTGCATTCAAAGGAAAAATATTTACTCATTAAATCATGTATGCCAGCAAGGTGGGTGGTACACACCAGTCATTCCAGGGCATGGAATGCTGAGACAGCAAGGTCAGAAGTTGAAGTTCATCTGTGGGTACATAGAATATTTGAGACCATGCTGGGCTCAAGGAAAAAAACAAAAAGCAAAATACTATATCCTAAAAATGATTGTATATTACATGTGTTTATGAGAAATATTTAATTGACATGGAATATAACTGTACACTTTTATTTTATTTTATTTTATTATTTTGGGGGGGGTATTTTTGAGACAGGGTCTCCCTTTAGTCCCAGCTGGCCTGGAGCTCACTCTGTAGACCAGGCTAGCCTTGAACTCAGAGATCCGCCTGCCTCTACCTCTCAAGTGCTGGGATCAATGGCATGCACCACCACGCCCGGTGCCAATTGTACACATTTATACAATAGAATATATTTTATACTTATATAAAATAGTCAATGATCAAACCATAGTAATTAAGATATGCAACACCCCAAACTATCTCTAATTTCTCTGTGTAGAGAACAGTCATAACTGTCAGTACTAGCTACTTTGAAATATATACTAAATTAGCTGTTGGTGGCATAATCTCAGCTACTAGAGAGGCTGAGGCAGGAGGTTCACAAGTTCAAGGCCTTCCTGGAATTCAGAGTAATGCAGTCTGAGTAACTCAGTGAGAAACTGTTTCTTAAAACAGGTAGAGATATAGCTCAGTGGTAGAGTTGGCCTGTCACAGGCAAAGCAATCCCCAGCCCTGCAAGAAGAGAATGATAGGGCTGGAAAGATGGCTCAGTGGTTAAGAACACTGGCGGATCTTGCAGAAAACCTGGGTTCGATTCCTAGCACCCACACAGCAGCTAACAATCATCTGTAGCTCCAGTTCCAGGGGATCCAATGCACTGATTAAGTGTACTTATTACTCTGCAGAGGATTGGGGTTCAGTTCCCAGCATCCATATCAGGTAGTTCACAATCACCTAGAACTCTAGCTCCAGTGGATCTGTGGCCTTTGGTCTCCAAGAGCACCCGCACTGTGTGGGGGACCTACACTCACTCAGGCACACACACATATACATAAATACAAATAAATAAAAATTTAAAAAGAAGTTTATATTATAAAGCAACAGTAATGATTTCACAAACTACTTTCTTTCTTTTTTTTGTCTTTTCAAGACAGGGTCTCCCTGATCCGCCTGCCTCTGCCTCCCAAGTGCTAGGATTAAAGGCGTGTGCCATCACACCCAGCGCAAACTACTTTCATATATATTCACCTGAAGAAATAAAGACCTGAAACATTTCAAGTTATAATGTATAAAAAATACTACTTTGCGAGCTAGAGAGATGGCCTAGCGGTTAAGAGTGCCAATTGCTCTTGCAGAGGACCCGGGTTCGATCCCCAGCACTCATGGTGTCTTTGGCTCCAGTTCCAGGGGAATCCGTCGCCCTCTTCTGACCTCTACGGCATTGCACAACATGGGTGCACAGACCTACATGCAGACAGTACATTCATACATCTAAAAAAATAAATAAGTTTTTTTTAAAAAGAAACCATATAAAAAATACTGCTTTGCAATCTATTTAAAAAACCAAGAACAATGTATTGAATTCACAGCATTTGTTATGCTGAAAATGCCCTGGAGGAGGACAGCAATTTTACTGACTTAACTTTCCTACCTTTCAAGAAACTGCTTACAGAGTATGAAGTAACAAGAAACCATTTATATAGTCTAAAGTGATACTGCTGGATGGGGGAGCCTACCACACCACACAGCACCATACCCTGTCAATGTGGAGAATTCAGGTAGCTCAAGGGCATGGAGCTAGGACAAGCTTACAGTTCCAATGGAAGACTCACTGAGAAGGTGGTATTTGCTTTGAACCTCAGGGAACAAAACCAATTTAACCAAGCACAAAAGTAGGAAAGAAAATATAACCACAGGGCTTCTAGTAAAGTAATATCTAATTTCTTAAAAATAAGTGTATTTTCCATCATCAAGATGAAGGTGTATGTCTAAAACAAGGATTGCTCTGTGTCCTCACAGATGAATGAGGTCATGCTGGGAATTCCCCTCTGCAGGATCTGGCCTGACTGACATGCAGTTCTATAAATGTACGTGTTTGTCTCATTATCTTCTTTTGTATAGTTTACTAAAGTATTAATATAGGTTTAACAAGTAAATATTTCTAGGTTGCAAAACTTGGGCTTCCTCATGTTTATATAATTAAATCACAAAAACTGATTCTGAAGGAAATAAAAGCTGTGTGAAGTTCTCTTTAAAAAATTGTATTTTGTTTTTTGTTTGATTGGTTGGCTCTTTTGAGACAGGGTCTGATATCTCGGGCTAGCCTCCAACTTGCAATAGAGCTGAGGATGCCTTACATTCTTTTTTTTTTTTTTTTTTTGTATTTTTGAGACAGGATCTCCCTTTAGTCCCAGCTGGCCTGGAGCTCACTATGTAGACTAGGCTGGCCTTGAACTCACAGAGATCCTGCCTGCCTCTGCCTCTTGAGTGCTGGAATTAAAGGCGTGTGCCACCATGCCTGGCTCTAAATTCTCTTTTTGTTTGAGGCAGTGTCTCACTGTAGACTCAGACCAGGCTGACCTCCAACTCACAGAAATCTACCTGCCTCAGTGTCTCAAGTGCTGAGGTTTCAGGCTTGTACCACAATGTCTAGTGGATCATTTTTCTCTGTAGACCTAACTTTTTTTTTTTAGACAGGGTTTCCCTGTAGCCCCAGATGGCCTGGAACTATGTAGACCAGGCTGGCCTGGAACTCATAGAGATCGGTCTGCCTCTGCCTCCCGAGTGCTAGGACTAGAAGCATGCACCCCCATGCCCAGCTTAACAGAGGTTCTTAGACACCATGTGGGTGCTGGGAATTGAACCGGGGTCCTCTGCAAGAGCAGTTGGCGCTCTTAACCACTGAGCCATCTCTCCAGCACCCAATGTAGCCCTAACTTTTCATGAACTTGAGGAAGGTAACCTGGCAGATATAAAGTTACTATAGGTGCCAAGATGTTCATGCTTACTTTCGTCAGTATAGACTGCCATGCCTTACCTTTTCAGCATGGAAGAAGTCAGAGCAGTCGTCATCCAGATTCCCTTCTGGAGATTGGGGTGACCCTTTTCAGAGGGTAAAATAACTAAACAGGAGCTAGAAATTGATTAGGCAGTTTAGGGATGAGACACCCCCATGCACACACAAATTAACCAGACTTTTTCTCAGCTGAGAACTCAAGGCTTCCTGGACCAGCCAGTAAACACATCTCCTTCTGGTAGTCCTGAAATAGCAGGAAAAGTAGAAAGAAAAAAGATAAGGAAGAAAAAAAAAGTACACACCATGCCCTGCAGATTGATTCTTTATTTCACCAGAATAAGAAAAGATAATCCCCCCTTTTTTTGTTCTTGTTGCTTTGTTTTGTTATTGTTAGTCTGTATGTTTTCTGTTTTGTTGTGAAAAGAAAAAAATAAAGAAAAAAATAAAAAGATTGCCATGCCTACCTGGACTCCAACACCCAACAACTCAGGGCAGACCTTCCCTCCCTCCTTGCATGTGATATACATACATGGAGAAGGAATAAAGCCCTACCTGCCGTAAACTATGCAGACTAAGTTTTCCTGAAGTAATGTATTGGAGAGCAGATTATGCATTCAGAGTTGCATGTGTGATTGCTGATTGGCGAGATGAAAGATGTCAGCCTGGGAGTAAAGTGTTGACTGAGTCATGCAAGGGCTTCAGCAACATAGCTGAAGGGCTAGAAAGTATATGACAGATCGTACTTTGGTTTGTTTGGTTTGGTTCATTTTGGATTTTAGAGACACCATCTTGCCATATAACTCAGGGCGACTTTGACCTCCAGCCTTAGTCCCTCGAATGTGGAATTACACATGTGGACCACTAAAGTCTGAATGATGTGCTATACAGGATTGAGAATGATCCACATGGTTGCTGGGCTGTTACAAGTTGGGAAAAGGGAAGAGATCAAGAATTGACAGTTTCTAGAATCATGGGCAACACAGGCAGATGGTAGTGTTCACTTAGAATACGCAGGAGAGGAGCTGGGCTCTTGGTACCTCTCAGCACTTGGGTGGAGGCAGGAGGGTCTGAAGTTCAATGTCATCCTTGAGTACATAAGTCACTTCACAGCCAACCTAGGCTACAAAAGACCATGTCTCAAAACAAAATATAGGACAGAAAGTTTGAGGGAAGGAAGTGTGCTGGATGGTTTTTGTCAACTAGGTGAGACAGCAGCTCACACGCTCTTCCTCCTGCACAGAGGCCACAGGGACTCTCAGGCCTGGCACCTCTGAGCAGCTGCTCCAGAACCAGGCAGCCAGCTGGCACCTAGCCAGGATGCCCTAAGAAGCTGCTTCCAAGAGTCATTCATAAAAAATCCAGAAGGCTGGCACAGTTCTCTCTGCTACCATGCAGTGTCCTCTCTGGCCTGGTGGCTGGCTTCTTATTCCCGGGAGCCTGTGCCTGTGGGGTGTCTGTGCCAGCACTCACTATGCAGACCAGGCTGGCCTCAATCTCACAGATCTACCCATGTTTTGCTCCCAAGTGCTGGGATTAAAGCCATGTGCCACCATACCGCAAACTTAGCCGAGGAACTATTGGTAACTGATTACTGCTGTATGACAGAGAGATGATCGTCTTTATTTTATTATAATATATATATATAATTTTATGTGTATGAGTGTATTGCTTGCATGTACATAAGTACACCTGTCTTGTGCAATGCCACAGAGTTCAGGACAGGGCGTCAGATCCTCTGACGACTTAGGATGGTTGTTAGCTACCATGTGGGTGTTGGGAATCAAACCCAGGTCCTCTGCAAGATGAGCCAGTGCTCTTAAAAGCTGATCCATCTTGGGGCTGGAGAGATGGCCTAGTGGTTAAGAGTGCCGACTGCTTTTGCAGAGGACTCGGGTTCGATCCCCAGCACCCACATGGCAGCTGGGAGCCGTCTTTACCTCCAGTTCCAAGGGAATCTGACACCCCCTTCTGACGTCCGCAGCATTGCATGACACGGGTGCACAGACCTACATGCAGAGAGTACACTCATACACATACAAAAAAAAAAAAAAAAAAGAATATCCAAGAGAAGGCTACAAAACCCTGAAGTTTATTACAAAAGCAACCAGGTAAGAGTTTCCTCAAATTTGACATCTCTAAAAATTTATGCAAGAATGTCAGTAGCAAGCTGTGAAGTATATAAATGTCCTCAAACTATTTAGGAACCATGAACCATATTTTTATAGAGACAGAACTTTCTGGTCTCTCTAGAAGAAGTTGTAATATTATATGAAATTTGAATTCAGAGAATATAGGTCACAAAACTGTGGAGGAGGAAAGATATCCTGGGAAGATACATGAAATAATTGTTTAATTATATGATAATTTCTGAGATATTTGCAAAGTTAGTGAAGTTTTTCACACTTATAATTTGCTATGTTTCTGCTTTCATTCTAAAAATGTGCACTTTAATTAACTTGTCTCATATTCCTTTCATTTTATAATTCTCTTTTTTAAAAGAAGGCCCTCTATTATAGGTCTCACATAACCAAGACCTGCTCGTGATGGTAAATAATCATGATTGCCACAATTAAATCATCTCTTTAAAAAATTAAATGTTTTATAATTGTTGAGAGTAACAAGTATTGATCATTTCCATCTGCTACTCCATCCACTCTCAGATCATATCCCACTTTCTAGCCTCCCCAACTTCCATGTTCTTTTTTTCTTTTAATTTAATAACCCAACTCAATCATGATGCACATAACTTCAGTGAGCCCACCCCAAGAGCCCCTCTAAGACATATTTCCTTAAAGAAAACCGACTCTCCTTTGTCCAGAGGCTCTCAACTGTCCATAGCTCCTCAGTTAGGGAGACTTATGTATTACTCCCCTCCTCGCTAGGAATGTTGACTGGCTTGATATTGTACAGCCAACCACAGATACCATGGTCTATGAGTACAGAAGTCCTGTTGTGTCCGGAAAACACTATCCTGCTTCAGTCCTCTATGACCTATGGCTCCCTCTTCCATGATGGTCCCTGAGCCTTGTGGAGGGGATTTGGTATATATGTCCCATTTGTGACTAACCATTCCATAGTCATTTATTCTCCACATTTGGGACCATTTTTGAGTTTCTGCACGAACCACCATTTATTGCACAAAGAATCCTCTCTGATGAGGTCTGAGACCTACACTCATCTTAGAAATAGATACTAATTTAGAGGGCAGTTTGATACTAATTCCACTTAGCAAAATAATACTAGAAGGTTCACCCTTGGCGCCTGTGAACTTCCCAACCACGGTTTCTTAACCAGATTTGCAGTGCCAGGAATGTGTTTTCTCCTGTAGAGTGGACCTTAAATACAGTCCAAAAGCACTTGGCTATCCTCATAACATTTGGTTCAGTATTGCACCCATGGGGATATCTTACCATGTCAGTCATTGTTAGGTTAATAGTGGAGTATTAGACTCAATGACTTTTTGCCTGCAGCATCCTGCAGAGCACCTTCGTAGTACTATGAGAATTAGTCAGCAGGAAGGAAACTTCCTGGTCGATACTGATTGATTTTCTCCATGTCCTATGACCAGTATGTGTGTATCTTCAGCAATAGGATTTTACTATCAAGATCTGGGTTGAAAATCAAGGGCAATGCCATAGCCTGTATTGTTTGGGAGTCTTCCTGGACACCTCTGACCAAACAACTTTAAGGGAGGATTCCTACACCTTATCCAGTGTTTTGAAAGCAAACTTCAGGCAGGGAAATGTGGTAAACTCTATGGTATTGTGTCAGGGTGAGAACAGTTCCAGGTAGGAGTGAGGAGTCCAGTTGTCCATCCCTAAGTTGGATCAAATAGGTGAAGAAGATATCACTCCTTTTTTGGTGTTTTATTCAGTTATATGAGAAATTTGGATTAAATGAATTTCAATGCTCATCTTAACTCAGTGATTTTGTGAACATATAATTTTTCAGAGGTCACCAAGCATATTTATTAAGAATGTCACTCTAGCTGTCTCTGTCTCTAGGCCGTTTACAAGCCCAGTCATTAAAAAAAGATGCAGTTGGTTATTACGGTAGGCAATTCTTTTTCAATATAATTTTAATTAAATTTTTAAAATGTACATGCATAGGATGCATTTTGATAATATTCGCCCTCACTTCTTCCCCAGCTCCTTCCCTGTTCTCGATCTGCTCTTCTCTGCCATTCCTCCTTCCCCATCTCCTTTCTACTGTTCCTCTTCCCAACTTTGGGTGTCCGTTTTATATCAGGCCTACTATCAATGCTGCCCAAAGACAATTATTGCAGAATCAAGCTAATACGTCGCACTCACAGGAAGGATAAATACAAAACGATAGAAGAACCGAAAATTTTAATTAAAAAAATATATTGAAAAAGATTGCCTACCGTAATAAACTCCAAACTGCCAATCTTTTTTTATGACTGGGCTTGTAAACGCCTTAGAAAGGACAGAGACAGCTTAGAGAGTGACATCAATAAACTAATGCTTGCGTAAACTCATGAAATATGCACCCAAACACGGAAAACTGACAAAACACAAACACATAGAGAAAAGCCGGTACCCACATGGCTACCTAATCACGAATGTCCATAAGAACATAATCGATCAGGGCAGTAAGTTTGATGTATAGTAGTGGTACCAATATTCGCTATGATGGGTTAAGTTTATTGGTGGAGCTATGGAAGCCTAGGCATTAAGCGTCAGGAGTAAGAACCTACTAATGTGCTCACATCCACGTGCGACTCGAGCTGCTTACAGGCACCCTACGGCGCGGATAATCGTTGATATATCTTAATTTAGGTACTTTATAGTAATTATAATTATTCAGGGGAAATTCCGGACTTGTGTTTTCGGCTTTCCATATTGGCGGTCAGGCTTCGAGGATGAGAGGGAAACCATATGTTAACGTGATAATACAACCCTTTAGAATTTAATATAATAGTACTCCAAGAATGATTGACTATTATAGAGATAACAATTGCGATAGCAGCCCAGGCAGGACGCATAAGTTAGCAGGCTCCTGCTCATCTTTCTACTCCTACTATGTGCTGATTAGCCCTAGGCAGCCTAATTGCAGGCTTCCTCTTATCTATCTCTACTCCCCTATAACTTACCCATCATAACATACCACTATACATCAAACTTATGCCCTTATTATCACACTTCTTGGATTCTCCATCGCAATAGATTATACAACTTTTCATTTTTTCACCACCCAAACAACCAACCCAACCCACAACTTTATATCCCTTTAGGTTACTTCCCTCTAATTTTTCACCGCCTTTACCTCTTATAAATTTTAAAATAAGCCAAAACATGCAACTAATACCCTAGATATAATCTGACTAGAAAAATCTATCCCCAAAGCAATTTCCTTATTAACATTTATGCCTCAACCATCACATCCAACCAAAAAGGCCTAATTAAATTATACTTCTTATCATTCTTATTTCTATACTCATTCCAATACTTTTCTTAATTTAAATACCATTTGTTACCCGCAATACAATAAATAAACTAGCAAATAAAGTTCAACCAACCACTATAGCCACCAACCCCCCTCTTCATATTTGCTGCCACACCTAAACCATCTTCCGCCCCTAACTCAACTTCCTCGGCCTCAATAGGTAAACACCGTGGAACATGATCCGCCTCAACTTTAGCCTCCAAGTCACATTCTCCAAATTACTAAATGATCTATTAATAATAACCTATTACAGTTCCTACAAAATAAGCAATCAACAAAAATCAATTTGATGTCCAAGTTCAGGAAATTCTTCAGAAGCTATTGCAGTTGTATAACCAAAATAACTAACATCCCCCCTAAATAAATAAAAACATTATCATTCCCAAGAATGGCCCCCCAGAACCTAATGTCACCCCACACCCAGCTAACCACCAACAAGCAACCCTAAACCCCCCAAATAGGTGAAGGCTTAATAACAACCCCCACATAACACAACCACTAAAAGAACACTAAATATCAAAACTAATCTATCATTATTTCTACCTAGCGTTTAACTAAGCTAATGACATGAAAAATCATCGTTGTAATTCAACTATAGAAACCTAATGACAAACCTACGAAAATCTCACCCCCTAATAAAAATTATTAATCACGCCTTCATCGATCTCCCTACCCATCCAACATTTCAATATGATGAAACTTTGCTCTCTCCTAGGTATCTGCCTAATCATACAAATTATACAGGCTTATTCCTAGCAATACACTACTCATCCGACACTACCACTGCCTTCTCATCTGTAGCTCATATCTGTCGAGACGTAAACTATGGCTGACTTATCCGCTACATTCACGCTAACGGAGCCTCCATATTTTTCATCTGCCTATACCTTCATATTGGTCGCGGAATTTATTATGGCTCCTACACTTCCTAGAAACTTGAAATATGGTATTCTCCTAGTATTTCTATTATAGCAACCGCATTTCTAGGATATGTTCTTCCATGAGGACAGATATCCTTTTGAGGGGCTACAGTAATTACAAACTTATTATCAGCTATTCCATATATCGGACCCACCCTAGTAGAATGAATTTGAGGTGGGTTTTCTGTAGATAAAGCTACCCTATCCCGATTTTTCGCCTTCCATTTCATCCTCCCATTTATCATTACAGCCCTAGTCATAGTCCACTTACTTTTTCTTCACGAAACAGGCTCAAATAACCCTACAGGCCTAAACTCTAACGCCGACAAAATCCCTTTCCACCCATACTATACTACCAAAGACATCTTAGGCTTCATTATCATAGGCCTAATTCTTATTTCACTCACACTATTTTCCCCAGATCTCCTAGGAGACCCAGACAACTACACCCCTGCTAACCCCCTAAACACTCCACCGCATATCAAACCAGAATGGTATTTCCTCTTCGCCTATGCCATCTTACGCTCAATCCCTAATAAACTAGGAGGAGTAATTGCCTTAGTACTATCTATCTTAATCTTAATTTTACTTCCATTAATCCACACCTCACCTTTACGCAGTCTTACATTTCGACCTATAAGCCAATGTCTATTTTGAATTCTAGTAGCCGACCTAATCACACTTACATGAATTGGAGGACAACCAGTAGAAACCCCTTTTATTCTCATTGGCCAAATCGCCTCCATCCTCTACTTCTCTATTATTCTCATCCTTTTACCCTTAACCGGCATATTAGAAAGCAAAACCATAAAACTCTAAACCCAACCCTGCTCTGGTAGTATAATAAATTACCTTGGTCTTGTAAACCAAAAAATGAAAATAAAATGTTTCCACGCAGAACATCAAGGAGGAAAACTTCTTTTCACCATTAACCCCCAAAGCTAATATTCTACTTAAACTACTCCTTGAACACACTTATATACATATTAATCATATCAATTATAGAATGTTGTTTAATTAATATATTGATACATAGTACATTTTATTCATGTCCACTAATATATTATACAGTGTTAATTAATTTAAAATATTACATAATACATTAAATTAATTATCGTACATAAAATTCAATCCCACTATAATATAAGCAAGTACTTAATACTTTAACATTACATAATACATAACCTTATACTCGTACATAAACTTATCAACCACTAACATATCATATAATACTAACAATCCATTATAATCAACTACATATCCAATCCAAACTTACAAATCTCTTCAACTGGGATATTCTCAACCTCAGTTTAATTTATGGTCCAAGATATACCTGCGTGATATAGACATACACCATTATAATCATAAACCTTTCTCTTCCATATGACTATCCCCTTCCGCATGTGGTCCCTTAATCTACCATCCTCCGTGAAACCAACAACCCGCCCACCTATGCCCCTCTTCTCGCCCCGGGCCCATTTAACTTGGGGGTAGCTAACTATGATCTTCACTAGACATCTGGTTCTTACTTCAGGGCCATTTTAATGCGTTATCGCCCATACGTTCCCCTTAAATAAGACATCTCGATGGATTAATGTCTAATCAGCCCATGACCAACATAACTGTGTGTGTGCATTGCATTTGGTATCTGTTTTCATTTTGAGGAATGGCTGTACTCAGCATAGCCGTCAAGGCTTGAGAAAACCAATTATATTGTAGTCGTACGTTTTTGCCATCCAATCAAATTTTAGTCGGACATATTAGTCAACATTCTTATCCCACAATTACCTAAAATAGTTGTCCAATAGGATTCATGCTTTCCGGACATAAATTATTTTTAACCATTCATTAAGTTTTACCCAACGAAAAAATCAATAGAATACACAAGCTATATATGACAAACCCCCCAACCACCCAAAAAAAACCTAAAACCCTCACACCACTTATGTGATGCTTACAAAAAAATTCTAGCCAAACCCCAAAAACTAAAAAATTGACATATAATATAATCTAGCTTGTTTCCATTTCACAAATCACAACTATGCCTCCCCCATTCTCTCTCTCCCCCCATCCCACCCCCCCCCCCCACTTTTACCCCAAAGCATTAAGTTCAATTTTCAAAACCCCATAAAAAAAATTACCCTGTAATGTAGCTTAAAATAAAGCAACGCACTGAAAATGCTTAGACGGATATTTTATCCCATAAACACAAAGATTTGGTCCTGGCCTTATTATAAGTTGTAGGTAGACTTACACATGCCAGACCCCACGCTCCGGTGTAAAATCCCTTAGAATCTATATTTAGACAAAAAGGAGAGGGGATCAAGCACACTAATAGTTGCTAAAGACACCTTGCCTAGCCTCACCCCCACGGGTTACAGCATTGATAAAAATTAAGCAATAAACGAATGTTTGACTTAGTCATACCTTTTAGGGTTGGTAATTATCGTGCCAGCCACCGCGGACATACGATAAACCCATACTAATAATCATACGGCCTAGGGTGTGTAAAAAGACTAAAAATTAATAGGAAAGAAAACGGCCCCTTAAGTAAAAATTTCATGGCCCTTATAATAATTAATGACGAAAGTATTCCTAAATAAGCTTGATACACGAAGCATAAGACCAAACGGGATTAGATACCCCCACTATGCTTAGCCAAAAACCTAGGTAAGTCTTCTTTTAACAAAATAACTCGCCAGGGAACTACTAGCAATTTCTTAAAACTCAAAGGACTTGGCCGTACTTTACATCTGTCTAGAGGAGCCTGTCAAATAATCGATAAACCCCGTCATACCTTACCACCTCTTGCTAAATCAGCCTATATACCGCCATCTTCAGCAAACCCTGTTAAGGAACCATAGTAAGCCCAATGATTTAACCATAAATACGTTAGGTCAAAGTGTAGCCTATGAGGTGGAAAACAATGGTGTCGGGACCTGCCTCCAATAGGGCTACTTTTTCTCCCGCAAGAAACACACGAAACCTTTTTTTTGCAAAATAAAAAGGCGAAGGAGGATTTAGCAGTAAATTAAGAATAGACTGCTTAATTGAACATAGCAAAGAAGTACGTACACACCGCCCGTCACCCTCCTCAAGTTATTAAACTTTTTTCCCTACCAAAAAACAACAAAGAAACATAATAGAGGAGACAAGTCGTAACATGGTAAGCATCCTGGAAAAGTGTGCTTGGAAAAAAAAATCAATAGTTGTAGCTTAAACTCAAAGCCCTGCTTACACCCCAGAAAGATGCTCCTGGTCCAAAAGGACCACTCTGACATTATTCTAGCCCCCAACTTAAACCAAATTCAACTACCCAAATAACCTTAAATAAAAACATTTATTAATAAAATTAAAGTAAAGTATAGATAATATATTTTTGGCTGCTAGTAGAGAAAGTACCGCTAAGGGAAAGACGAACAAAATCCTAAGTAACAAAAACAGCAAAAAGATTAAAAACCTTTTTACCTTTTGATTAATGAACTAACTAGAATAATCAACCAAAACCGAACTGTTAGTTTATTCCCCGGAAACACAAACGAGCTACCACTAATAACAATAATTCAGACAGGCAACCATTCCTATGTGGCAAAAATTAGTGGATTGCATTACTACGGTAGAGGTGGAGAAAACCTAACGACTTGGTGAATAGCGAGTACCCGTTATAAATGAATTTAGTTCCTGAAACTTTAAACTTACTCAAATACTAACATACAAACGTAAGCTTTAAAAAATTTAGTTCAAGGGGACAGCCCTTGAAACACAGGATACAACCTTCTCTAGAGAATAACATAACACTATTTACATCCTTAGTTGGCCTAAAAGCAGCCACCAATAAAGAAAGCGTTCAAGCTCAACATTTTCTTTTTTTCAATCCCATTAATTTACTGAACTTCCTAGAATACTATAGGGTCAACTCTATTATACATTACTAAAATTAGATGAGATAATGTTAGTATGAGTAACAAGAATAACTTCTCCCCACACAAGTGTATAACAGCACGAATACTCACTGTTAGTTAACAAAACAATAGAAATACACCAAATTTTAATTCACCTATTATTTTATTGTTAACCCAACACAGGTGTGTACTTAAGGAAAGACATTTTAAAAGCGAGCTAAAAGCGTATATTCTAGGCAAACACAAAACCTCGCCTGCATTTTACCAAAAACATTCACCTACTAGCATTCTAGTATAGAGGAACACTTGCCCGCCCAGTGGACTAACGTTTAACGGCCCGCCGTACCCCTGACTGGTGCAAAGGTAGCATAATCATTTGTTCCTTAATTAGGGACTTGCATGAATGGCTACACGAAGGTTTTACTGTCTCTTATCCTCAATCAGTGAAATTGACCTACCCGTGAAGAGGCGGGTATAAAATAATAAGACGAGAAGACCCTATGGAGCTTTAATTAACTAGCTCATTTTTAATCTACTGTAATTTAATTCTGAGCTATAAATTTTGGTTGGGGTGACCTCGGAGAAAAAAAAATCCTCCGAATGACTAAAATTTAGGCTAACGCTGCCAAAATAAACCTTGTCAATTATTGACCCAAAAATAATTTGATCAACGGACCAAGTTACCCTAGGGATAACAGCGCAATCCTATTTAAGAGTCCTTATCGACAATAGGGTTTACGACCTCGATGTTGGATCAGGACATCCTGTTGGTGCAGCAGCTAACAAGGGTTCGTTTGTTCAACGATTAAAGTCCTACGTGATCTGAGTTCCGACCGGAGTAATCCAGGTCGGCTTCTATCTATCCTATATATTATAATAATTTCTCCCAGTACGAATGGACAAGAGAAATAGAGCCCACCTTACTTAAGCGCTCTTAAATATTATATGAATCCATCTCAATATATTTTATACCAAACACCAGCCCCAAGGCACAAAGGGCTCAATTAAAGGTCGTACGGCAGAGCTTGGTAATTGCGTAAGACTTACAACCTTATTCCCAGAGGTTCAAATCCTCTCTCTAATAATATACTTTTACAATATTATTCTACGTTATCTTTCCTACCTTACTTGCTATAGCCTTTTTAACCCTAACAGAACGAAAAATTCTGGGCTACATACAACTCCGAAAAGGTCCTAACATTGTAGGACCATACGGAATTCTTCAACCATTCGCTGACGCTATAAAAATCTTCACCAAAGAACCCCTCCGCCAATCAGCTTCATCCATTTCCCAATTTATTTTTGCTCCTACCTTAGCCATCACACTAGCGCTTTCTCTCTGCTGAATTCCACTACCAACCACCCCACCCCACTAAACCAAACCTCAACCTTGTGAGCCCCTACTTTATTCTTAGCTTCTCAAGACCTAGCCTAGCTGTATATTCTATCCTATGATCAGGCTGAGCTTCCAACTCAAAGTATTCCCTTATTGGTGCCATCCGAGCAGTTGCCCAGACTATCTCCTATGAAGTAACACTCGCAATTATTTTTTTATCTGTTTTAACAATAAATGGATCCTTTTCCCTAACCATATTATCCTACTCACAAGACCAAACTTGATTTATTCTTCCATTTCTGAGCCTAGCCCTCATATATTTATCTCTTACATAGCCAAACCGAACCGAGCCCCATTTGAACTAACAGAAGGAGAATCAGAAATTGTCTGTAGTGTTAGAATCCATTCACTGTGCCTTTCTGTTCTAAATGTTAGGCACCCAGGCCCTATGTAACTTCGCCTCTTAGGACTACTTTTACGTATCCCATAGGTTTTGTTGGTGTGTGTATTGTCATTGTCATTCACAGTTCCAGGAAAATGTTTTTATTTCTTTCTTTATCTCTTCCTGACCCATCATTATTCAAGAGTGTGTTGTTTAGTCTCCATGTGTTCTTGTTAGGCAGGAGGGATTGTCCTGGGAGTTGATGTTGAGCTTTTATTGCACTGTAGTCTGACAGGATGCATTCGAAATTTTTCAATCTTTTTGTATTTGAGAGGTTTCTTCTGTGCCCCAAACAGTATAGTGGGTCAATTTTGGAGAATGTTCCGTTGGGGTGCTGAGTAGAAAGCTTATTCTCTGTTATTAGTGATGAAGTTCGGGTAGAGGTCTGTGAGCTCCATTTGGTGTCTATCATATCGATTCAGTTCAAAGTCTCTCTGTTATGTCTTTTCCTGTTGACCTTATCCAAAGGACTCCAGTGAGATCATGGTATTGAAATCTCCCACTATGAGTTGTGCTGGGGTTAGTCTGTGACTGTGTTCCTGGAGAATTGTCTTTATAAAGTTTGGTTTTTGGTGCATATATATTCATAAATTGTGAAATCTTCTTGGTGAATTATTCCTTGATAAAAAAATTGGTAAGGGCCTTCTTTGTCTTCTTCTGATTTCTTTACTTTTGAAGCTCTATTTTGCCGATATTAAAATAGCAACACCTGCCTTTCTTTTGGTACCATTGCTTGGAATATTTTATTCACCCCTTCACTTTAAGGTGATACCTGTCCTTGGAACGGTAAGAGTGTTTTCTTGTGGTAGACAGTATTTCATTGATTGAATTCTGTTTCCTTAATCCAGGTCTCCCAATCTATGTCTTTTGATTGGGAAATTTAGTCTCTTAATTAACTATTAATGTTTATGGATCTGATAGGTTTTCCATGTGTTGCATCCTTTTGCCTTATTATCCAATTTGCAGTGTGTTAGGTTTCTACTTCTGCAGTTATTCTTTTATAATTTCTCTCTAGTTGCCTGGGCTTGGTTGCTCCTCTTTCTTCTGTTCTTTGAATTGCTTCAAGTATTCTCTGCAAGGTTGGTTTTCCAGACATGTATTCTTTCGAGTTGTTTATGTCATGGAAGGTTTTCTCTGCTCTCAACTATAATTGACAGTTGCTGACGTTATAGCAACCTGGGTTGGACATATTGTCCCCTAACACTGGGAATGCTTTGGCCCAGGTTCTTCTTGCTTTCATAATTTGGACTGAAAAGTCAGTTGTAATGTGCTGATATGTTTCCCCTTATTGGTCACTGTTGTTTTTCTCTTGTCGCATTAAGAATTTTTTCTTTGTTTTGGTGCGGTTCTAGCATTTTAACTATGGTTTGGCATGGAGAATTTCATTTCTGATTCTTTGTCTGTCTATGTGCTTCTTGTAAAATTCGGTATTGGTTTGTCCTTTTTTTTAGTTTGGGGAGTTTTCATCTATTATTCTACTGAAGATTCTGATCAATACCATTCTTTTCGGATTCTTCTCCTTCCTCTTATTCCTGACTGATGCAGAGGTTTGTTCTTTTCATAGTTGTTCCCACAGCTTCCATGGTTGTTTTCCACTTTATGGATGCTATTTTTTAATTTCTTTCATAATCGTTCCTTGATGGTTTTAGTTGTTCCGTGTTATCATCCAGGTCTGGGATATTTTTTTCCCTGCTTCCTCCATTCTGCTTCGTGAGGCTTTTCTCCATTCCTTTCCTCTTGAATGGATGAGTGTTTTTGATTTTCCCTTTTTCATTTCCTCTTCTTGTTTCTTTAGTATTTCTATTTCTCTTTGGAGCTTCTCGATCTCTTCTTCTAGATCTTTTGTTCGCTGGTTGGTTTCTTTTTCTTTTTCGAGCATGGGATCTTTTCAGTTTTCTACTTCCTTCCGGGATAACTGTCATTATCTCTCTCTCTAGGTCCTTCTTGAGTTCCTCATTTCTCTTTTCTTAAGTTCTTTAATTTGTTCTTCATGATCTTGTAGTTCTTTAAAATTATGTTCCATATTGTGTTTTTGATGTCTTTGTCCTGGGGCATCCCCAGAGTGATCCCACTTGCAGGAGTCTTCCATAGGTTTGATAGACCTTGGTGAGGAATTATCCTGCTCCCTTTCCAGTGTTGTCTCTTCTTTTTGATCCTGGCATATGGGCTTTCTCCTTGCCTATATTCCAATATGTGAGTCCTAATTGCTTCTTCACTGTGTTGAAAGCTGCTTTGGCTTGACTCTCCTTCTGATGCCTCTTCCTAATCCCAGTTGGTGGTGGTCAGCCTCAGTGCCCTGGTACCTTCCGCTGGCTCAGGAGATTCAGATCTCAAGAGGCACACAAGCCTACCTTTAATACACTGTCTGGCAGAGAATAACTCCGCCTCCACAGCCACAAAATCCAATTCAGCCAAAGACGGTGGAACCAAGAACAACAAGCAGGCTCTTGCTGAGGCACCAGTTTTCTATTCCTTCTCCTGCTCTTCCTCCGCTGGGCTCAGGAGATCTGTGATTTTATTTTTCATTAAATGATTGTATTATATGCTATAGCCAGATTTTCATTACCATTTATCTGCTGACACACCACTAGGATGGGAGCACACATCTGTATTGGCAGGGTGTGGCACTTTCTGAGTATATTGCCCAGGAGTGAATTAGTTGGATCATATCGCGTAAATTCCATTTTTAAAAGAAAACAGCCTGATTCCTTTTAATTTTATTTATTTTATTGTATGAATGTACTGTCTGCATTAAGGTTTGCGAACCTGTGTCATGCAAGTGCTCTGCCACGAGTCAGATAGATGGGCATTGTTATCTACCCTGGAACTGGAGTTAAAGACGGCTTATCTCAGCTGCCATTGTGGGTGCTGGGATCAAACCCACGTTCCTCTGTAAGAGCAGTCGGTATGCCTTAACCCCCTAGGGCGCCATCCCTTCCAGTTCCAGTAGTTGTATTTTAATTTTTTGAGGAACCCCCCAAATTGATTTCTGTAATGGCTGAACTAATTTGCTCTCCCACCAATGGTGAATAAGGATTCAAAAACCCTTTTCCCACATCCCCTCCAACATTTTGTTGTCAATATCTGTATGAGAGCCATTACTGACTAGAGTGAGGTCGTATCTAAAAAGTAGTTTAAAATTGTGCAAATTACCATTGGAAAACTTAAGAGACTGTGAAACACTTCTTAAATACTTGTCATATTTATTCTTTTTCTGGAAAACATTCATTAACATTAGGCCCCTTTTGAGTTGATTGGCAATTTTGTTTCCTTGGTATTTAGCTTTTTGAGTCCTTGGTGTACTCTGGATATCTTTAGCCACCTTGTCTGATGCTGTAGGTGAAGATTTTCTCACATTCTGTGAGCTGTCTGTGCTCTGATGATAGTTACCTTTTCTGGGCAAAAACATTTTTAATTTCATATAATTCCTGTTCAATTACATGGGCTAGTCTTCTTTGCTATTAAATTGCTGATCAAGAAAGTTCTTTGCACTACTACTCCCTGAAGAGAAATTCCATTATGTTCATCTAGAAGCTTTAGGGTTTCCAGGATTTAAATAAGGTCCTTAGAATATACTTGGATTTCTTTTTCTTTTGAAGTTTAAAGAGGGGTGTTTAATCTCTAATTTACAATGCTGGGCCAACACTCAAGTCTAAATTAGTTTTTGTATAAGGTAAAAGATATGGATCGAATTCCAATCTTCTGCAGGTGGAAATCCAATTTTGCCACAGCAGAAAAAAAATTCTTGCATTAGGCTATCTTTTTTTTCCAATCTATCTTTTTGCCTCCTTTACCAAGAATTGGGTGGATATAGCTCTGTCAGTTTATCTCAGATCCTCTATTCTGCTTCCATCTCTGCTCCTGCCGTCTATTTTTATCGTAATACCAAGTTTTATCCTTTAACAACTATAGCTCAGTATCACAATTTGAAGATTAGGGGATTTATATGCCTTGAGTTGCTTCTCCTTTAGGTCATGCTTTGTGCTATTCATGGATCTTCTGTGTTCTACAGATCTGGTGAACGTGTGGCATTGTGAATTGTTGAACAGGTTTTATCATTCTCACCGGTGGATATAGTTTGGGTGTATAGCCAGCCCCTGACACAATAATAATACTGCCAATCCAAAGCATGGAAGGACTCTTCCATCATCTATTAATTCTTGATTTCCTTTATCAGTGTCTTGAACTTTCATTTTAGTAAGAGGTCCTTTCTTTCTTTTGTTAAGTTATTCCTAGATTACATTTTTTAAAGCTAGTTTTAATGGGAATTTTTTCTAATTTCTTTCTCTGAGAGATTGTTTTCAGTATATAAGAAAGCTTATACTTTAATTGATTTTTGTATTGTTCACGTTTACTATGCTTATTAGATATAGGAGTCTTCTACTAGATTCTATAGGGTCCTTTAAGTATAGCTTCATGTCGTGTTGCAAATAGACGGCGCACACAGTGTGACTTCTTCCTTTCCTATTTTAATCCTCTTGTCTGAGTGCTGCAGCTGAGACTTCAAACACTGTGTTAAATAACAGAAGGAATAGGGGCATCCTCGTCCGCTCCTGACTTTAGCGGTATTGCTCTCACGCTGCCTCCACTTAGATACAACCTCAGTTAGCTCTAGGCCAATCTGTGCATTTTAGCCTTCTTTCCTTAACGTCTCCAAGCGGACTTCTATCATGAAGAGTGAAATCCACAAAATTCACAGAAAAATGGATGGGCCTAGGATTGTATATTAAGCAAGGTCACCCAATCTCAAAAAGTAGAAAATCGCATGTTCTCCCTCATATGTATGTCCTGAAGACCTACTAATGTGATTACACTGTACCTTGATGCAAAACAAAGCGCACGTGTGTATAGTTATTAGTCCAAGACAACAAAAAATTTCATTCAAAGGTGAATTTTTTAAAGGCATGCTAATGAGATGATATATAATATAATGTATATATATATATATATTACATTCAATGTAATCCCAAGATATAATAACATTTTAACGCCTTATCTATCAAGCCGCTAATTGTGTTTTAAAAGCTAAGGAATATGTTTTTTATGGAATTGGTGACTTGCTCTCCGAGCGGAGGGGGGAGGGGCATGGGAAAAGAAGTGGTGAACTTGACCCTGGAACTGAGCGCCCCTTATCGCTCACTCTAAAGCCATTCAAGTGTTTGGCTTCATCAGCAAATACACTTGGTTTAAGGTCCAAAGAAACTATTTTCTTCCTTAAGTATTCAGAAAGACCCTAAAGATAGAGAAAAGAGAAATTGCCTCTAAGAAGACACCGCCCCCCGCCTGTTAGAGGAGGCTAGACATTGGGAAATTAAAAATAACTAAAAATACGCCACACAGAATTGTTTTCCCTTGCCTACACACACTATTTTGTGCCGTATGAAGTTAGAAGATACCATCTAATAGAATAGACCATTCATCCATGGTTGTAAAAAATAAGAGTTTAGAGTGTATTGCTATATATTTCCCACTTCCAGAGCTGGAAGTTTCCAGGGATGCTAGGGTACAGAGATCGGTAAGAACACAGAGTCTGTGGGCTTGCTCGCAAAGCATCTAGAACCTCAGCCCAGCAGGGAGTCTAAGCGGCCTCTATAAGAAAGCCCTGGGGCCACCTTCGGCCATTGTCACTATCCCAGCATCAGGACGGAGACCAGGTGTCAGAGCCCAGGTTGAGAAGCGGCCTCCGCCATCCTGGGGGTCTGTTGTCCCTGCCTCAGCACAGCACAGTCTAGCAGTGTGGTCCACAAATGAGCCCTGGGCTCTTCCCTTGTGTGAAAAAAGATGGAACGATGGGACAGAGACAGTGAAAGAGAGCTCAGGGTGAAGAACTAGTCTGCGGAGTAACTAGAGATGGCGATGCTGAGAGCTTTCATTCAACAAATACTGATTGGTGACTGGCACGTGCTCAACGTTAGGCTGAGCGTTTCTCACGTGAGACTTTCATAAAGGGAGGTGGGTTCCAGTTGCCCTTTATTTCTTTTCTTTTTTTTTTATGTCTTTTTCGAGACAAAGGTCTCCTCTTGTGGCCCCAGCTGTGCACAATGGACTCGCTTCTGTAACCGAGGCTGGCCTTAAACTCACAAAATCGGCCTGCCTCGGCCTCCGAGTGCTAGGATTAAAACGACTGGCGCCCACCACGGCCAGCTGTGCCCTTTTTTTCAAGATGAGGAGTAAGCATTTAAAGGTCATGCCATTGACTCACTATCTTACAGTAAGAGGCTCATGTTCCTGGGGGCTAGGAAAAGAGAATTCAGGCCCTGAGTTCAGGGGAATTAATTGCCTGAGATTTTGGTCCACTTCCAGAATCAAAGCAGGGACTGGGTTCTTTGCTGTGGTATGATGGTAAAACAAGCGCCTCATTTTTCACCTTGGATACCCTGGATTAGAGATCCATTTAAGACAGAAATTAGAGAACACTTAGATTATTCCCTAGATCTAAAAAAGAGAGGGTGGATGAGAGGAAGACTAAAGAAAATAAGAAATAATAGTGGCAAAATTATAGTTATTACAGGAATTATAGTAGGTATGCTTTTTTATACTATAAAATAGTATAAAAATTTCATATTTGAATACAAAATTATAGTATTCAAGTTTAGAGGTCAAGAGCAGGATCTGTAAGATTCCCACAGGAATCAACACGAGGCAGTGGTTGTACTTGGGGAGGCTAGGGGAGGGTCCATTTCATCTTCTAATGCAGGGAATGCTTACAAACCTCCCTGCTTCTCCAGAAGACCCCGTCCTGCCTGTAGCTAAGCAAATGAGGAAAATGTAGTCCCACGGCCACAAAACTCATCTTTTCCTTGTGAAGCAAATACCCGCCCACCTATATGACACTGAAGACTCAAGCAGTTGGAAAACAAGACGTGAGGTCACAAGATCCAGACAATTTTCTGAACACTAGCCTCAAGACAGCCAAAGACTGACTCCTCCTAACTGCAGGTAAGCTTCTCTTACTCCACGAGCAGATACAGGCCAGTCCTGCTAAGGGAAGGGGAGGCACAGTTCGGCTCACACCTGCTGGGTCACTGTGAGCGAACTGACCCCTCGGCTCAGCTCGTCACTTCAGTAAATCCCAACCTGAAGGTTCAATTTGCAACCAGTCCTTAGCCCTGGGTGGCAGACGGCCTCCACACTGGGCTTGCTTTCGCACCTGCCAAAGACTGCTGGTCTCTGGCTAGGAATTTCAGGCTGATAGCTGATGGCCTTATCTTCAGCCTACGCCCACTCACAATCCACTTCACAGATCGGTGACTTGATTAGTCTGCATCCAACCCCACACTAGCTTACAAGGTCGGGTCTGATAGACCGCCATCCAACCCATTAGCCACGGACACTGGTATTCATGCAAAATAACGGACTGGGAACTCTGTGTAATGACGGTAATGGAAGGAATTTATTTATCATGCCTGTTGCAAAGTCACCTTTTTTAAAATTTATTTTATTTTTATGTTTATGGATTACTTAAGCTACTTTGTCCTGCATGATAGTTTGCTGCACCTGTGTCGCTTTTGCCCAATGCCCCGTGAGTCAGAAGAGGGCATTAGTGATTCCCCTGGAACTGGATTAAAACGGTTCTTAGCCCCATGTGGTAGCTGGGAATCAAACCCAGAACCCAGATCCTCTGCAAAGAGCAGTTGGTGCTCTAACCGCTAGACCATCTCCAAAGCCCCAAGAAGTCACTTATAAGCAAAATGATGTCAACTCCCAGAGCCAATCACCACTGCTCCCTGCTACCCAGTTTTCACATCCAGCTGTTTATACTGTTGCTCTGCCTAGCATCATGTTCCTGTGCCATGTTGCTCCCTCTTGGGGTGGGGTCAGAGGACATCCCATGATTTCCACATTGTTCCCCGAGGGATGCTAGGTGAGAACTAATCCCTAATTCAAACTGGATCTTCCCACCCACTTAACATTGGTGTAATTCGTCCTAAATTTCCTATCTAAAAGTAAATGTATTAGTGAATTCAGACAAGCCAGCGCCCTAATGTAACTGTGCCTGCATGAGGCGATGCTGTGAGAAAGCAGATGATCAAAGCAGACCTGGACTCCATACGGAGTCCCACTGAAATCATAAGGTGCCAACACAGACCCGTGGGACCTGACTGCCTTCATTTAGCTCCTACTTCACCTACTTCCCAACTAGCCTAAGAGCTTAAACTACAGAGTGAGGAGGAGGAACAAGGCTGGGGAGAAACCACGCGGTCTGCCACTGTCCTGTCGTAAGCAAAACTCCATCAATGATAGAGGGCAACACAGGAAAGCCAGAATAAGAAAGTGATGAGTCCGTACACTTCCACAGTAAGAAACATCCAGGACTTTCTAGAGGCACTGCCAGGGCTCGAGGCCTGACCGCCATCTCCCACCCGCAGATGCACATACAAGTTGAGGAGATCCACCAGACTGCCCACAGCCCTTCATGTGGAGGATAATGACTGGCAACAGGGGAGCACACTGAGGGGCTTACCTCAAAGGGGGCTACACCCCAGACCTGCTAGTCAGATGGACGAAGTCAAAGTGACAGCCTAAGACCCATCTTCTTCATCTTCCTCTCCATCCCAGTCCCACATGTGCTGGATCTCTGGTTCCACAGTTCACAGTCACATCCGCTGTGAATGTTGCCAGCCTGTCATCTGGAGGATTTGTTCAGTCCCACATACCAATTTCTGATGGAGCACATCTCAACTCTGACTTCATGAGAGGGCAGTGCGCAAGAATGCAGCATTATCCGTACTGATGGACAAGCCGACTTCACCAAGCAGCCTCGAGTTTACCTTGGTGACCGTGCCTCAGAAGACTTGCTACTCGACACTGCAGGTGCCTGGCACAACATGCTAGACCACCTCCTCCTCACAAGGCTCCAGCCCTTCTTCACTTCACCTACAAAGGCAGACCTAACCACGAGCTCATGATAGGTAAACTAATGTCTCATTGCATTATTACCTAATAGCCATATAATTAATATAAATGTTAAATCTGGATGAAAATAGCCAAAAGAAACTGTATTTCTTTTCAAAGACACACACATAAAATTCCCTTCAGAACCTTATAAATGTATGACGTTATGAGAAAAACAGCTGGGTGAAATTGAGCTGTGAGGCATGCCATAATGTCAACTCTAATCACTCTGAGGAGCCACTAGAAGACTAAGAGGCCGCATAGAGAGACAAGTACAATACAAATAGTAGAATGGGCTTCGCTAGAGCCAGACACTGTGTTCCTAAGTGTCAGTCATTAAAGAGTTCTAGTGCCAGCTTGGGCGTCTACGGTGAGTACACAAATAGGTTCTTATAACATAATAGGATCACAAAAAACAGCAAAGGCGGGGGAGCGGCCTGGAGTAGAGCAATCCCTAGCGAGGTAAAGAGATCCTACGTGGCTCATTGCAGAAGAAAGAGACAGGCGTTATCGATTCGGGCCACAGCCACCCACATATGGCATGCTAATAGGAATCCTGTCTGAAACTCAATGTCCAGGAGAACTCCAGTATCCTAGGGGATCACAAGTACCTCTTCTCGACGCTTCCGCGCAAGTGGTTGCACGACACGGGTGCACACACCCACACATGAGTAATCAGGACAGGATGATTCTACCAGCTTGACCAGCATCACAAAACCAATAAGATATAAATTAAAAACAAAAAACCAAACGATTCAGTCCAGGATCATTAGCCTATGATATTGAGAGAGAGCAGTCCTCGGCTCACTATGAGACACACTAATAGAGTAGCAAACTATAATAAGTGTGATAAAATAACCATGTATACCTGAGACGGCTTACATGTCAATAATTTAACAGAATAGTCCTGCAACAGTAAGGGCAAATTAAGAATATTCCCACGTCACACCTCATAGTAGGGTAACACAGTTACTACTAATCTCATATTCAAAAGATGGCGAGCCATAAAAGATGACAGACAATGGTGGCGACGTGCCTGAATAATTCCTGGACACTCAATGCCGAGAGAAATGAGCAGATTGACATGAGATATCAAAAGCCCCAGCCTCATCCACCTTACATGTAGTCCTCCCAAGTGTAAGTCCTATGGTAATTTTGATAACAGATGGCACCTGTTCTCACAAAATGAACGCAAGCACGAGGGCGCTCTAGGAGAGGTAGCTAGCTACACCACAGCAGCATGCAAACTACTTGCATATTCAGTCCGAAAAATGCTTACAATCCAAATGAACCTCAAAACGATGGTTGGAATATATAGTGTTCTGTCTAGGAACCAAATCCGTTGGGGCAGAGGTAGGGAATAGAGGAGGCGTGTGGGGCTCTCTGAGGCCATGCCAGGCCATAAGCCTAGACTGACTTGTCTCTCTCCAGGATAGAAACTCTACAAAAAACAGAAAACACTAACGAACAAACACCATCACTATAGGGTCCAGACGCTGAGAAGATGATGGCGTCTCAGATGATATCAGTAGAAATGCCTGCACCTCGCGCCCCCAATAGTGCTGAGGCTGCACGGGCAATATACTTAATCTATAACTACAAGCATCTCGCACATTGCTACATGCTCCGGAAATATTATCAAGCAAAATATAGACCTAATGCCATAGAATCACACGGTATACCTATTCAGCTATCATACGCCTGACGCTATGTGGAACTTACCATGAGTCATCATAAGAGACAACTCCTGATTGCGGTCTTGCATGTAAGACCTGAGTATGGTTCCCAGCACTCACACTTGGAGTAGCGTAATAAGCCACAGCCACTATCTTATACAAACTCTATAAGATATCCAATGGAAAGAATCAATGCTCAATGTTTATATCTGAACCGTACATGCGAGGGGCAGAACTGCTACGGTGTGTGGTGCCTTACATATATGCAGGCAAAATGTCTCACAAATATAGGAAACACTAAGAGAGAATAAATAAAAGTCATTAGCTGAGCTATGTGGTGGCTGCCATGAGCAGGCTATGAATACCTAAGCATACTATGGCGGAGCAGAAGCACCCTTCGAGCAGAACATCTCTCCATAGACCGAGTCGCAGAGGTGTCTCAGCCTGGTCTGAGGCGAGACAAAGCGAAGTCGCGAGGCACATCTGAGGGCGCCACCAGCGTGACCCTGTGCGTCGTAAATAGCAGACCAAAAAAATAAAAAAGTTAATTAAAAAAATAACCGCGCGCCTAAATTCAGCGATTACACCTTTCTCGAGGCTAGTGATAAACACAAAAGCATTGCCTTAAGACGGCCCCATGACCAACTGCATACATGTACAACACCAACTAATATAAGAGCACACACACACGACACACCCACACACACACCAGCACTCTCACAGCGGAAACACACACCACAACACTCCTGCTAACCCAACCACCAGATCTGCGAGCTAAACTGACAAACCGGGAGGCGATAGAGAGAACTGAGAATAAGAGACAAAGACATACGAGCTAACTAAGCTGCTGGAGTAGCGAAGGATGGTATGTCACCTACTTAAAGCGAGGGTCTGGATGGCATGTCTCCCGGACCTATCATGGGACTAAGAGAGCAAAGCACTCAAGCAGTCTCATAGATGGCTAATGAGATCACAGGCATACCTGCAGAGAGGCAGAGCCTGCTGGTGCATATGGCCAACCACAGCTAACACCGAGGTATCTAGGTCAGTGGACCTACCACCACACAATACAGAGCCTTATTATTATCTATGTATAATCACCCAAGAGGAATATACTGACAACTCTCTCTTCTTGGTATCCTATACAGTGGATGTCAAAGGAGAGATAACGAGTATCGCGTATAACTGGCAGTAGGTTAAGAGGAAGCAAGCTATGGACGCATAGTCCCAAAGGCCCGAATTCTCAGCTCCTATCCATCATCAGTCAGGCAAAGCCTCACAACTACCTAATATAATCTCCAGTTGTGCGGGGATCAGAAGCCATCTGACCTTCTGAGTTTGCCTCCAACACACATCGCAGTCTGAGGTATCGCTACAGACGACACAATAGAGCTTAAAAACACTATTCTAAAGAATCCGTGCCTCTCATAAGAAAACAAAAGACTGTGACCATAGTAAAGACAAAAGACGCAACATGTGGATAGACGGGCCAATCCGAGACTGTTATACGAACACCTTACATCTCCAAGAACAACGACAAGGCTAGAATCTATGTGACAATAGGAGAGAGCATGGGCCAATGGCTGTAGACCACACACTTTTATACCGCGCGCGAGACCAGCTCCTAGAATCTAGCATAGTAGAGCGTGACATCACTGCGCAACAGGCTTACCCCAAACAACCAGCGAGACTGATCCTTAACAACATAGATAGGCTGGGCATGGGCGTTGATGACATACCTTTCATCCACACAGACGACAGCATCTGGATCTACTTCGAGTAGAGAAGAGTGGACCAATGGCTGTCTGCCACGCTCATAAGTTAACGTCGCCAGATTCAAGCGCATCTAGATAATCCTACCAAATGTGAAGAGGACATGGAGACATGCTGAACACGTTCAAAACCCTTACTATTCAACCCGAGACACAGCTTACAATTCCTCATATAGAGACGTTCCACAGTGAAGGCGATAGGCTGCGTGCTTGGACCACCTTAGGTGACGCACTAGCACCAGCCTGAGTCTAAACAAAACAATATGAGGAGTCTGAGCCAAGTAGGTGCCTCCCGACCAGATTTAGCCCGAGACTGCAGTGCCGTGGACATACAAGTAGAGAGGGCTGGGGTGATAGGCCTACATTGCCACCTTGCTATACTCCCTCAGGATGCCATATGCATGGATCATATCATGAGATGATAAGACTGCGTGCGGGTACCAGTCGCACGCTTGTGCAGTCCGTGTGGTACCCAAAGCTCACGCGAAGCTCGGCCTGGAGTACCTGCGTACAATAGAAAGCTAGGACTGGGCTGAGCTGTGTGAACTATGACCATTACCCCAGACCAGCCTGATCTATCGAATCACGCAGGGCGACAACTGGGCATGGGTGCGTAGTGCAACCTCTATTGCTATACCCTGACACGCCACCAGACGACACTTATGTATATCTACAGTAGAGCTATACTGCCGGCAGATTGATGACCACTTGCGACACGCCTGTCTCCAACCACTCAGCTAACCCATTAGTTCTCTGTTGCATGCCTTCCATTTAGTAGAGCGCTAGAGCTCGGACTGTAGGCACCACACTATGGAACCCCTCAGACCACTCCTGAACTCAACAATATATTAAGACGAGCCGCGCGGTGCGACATGGACTGACTGAGTGCGAGCACCTACCGGAGCCAGAACCAAAGTGCGTCTTTCTACATAGAGTAGCTGGGCATGGCTGTGCATCATTTTTACCCCAGACCAGCCGAGATCTACATAGAGAGCTGGATGGCTGCTGCACACCTTTACCCAGCACCAGCCTGCACTGCATAAGAGCTGGGCATGGCTGTGCACCTTCGTACCCCAGTACCAGCCTTGATCTACATAGAGAGCTGGGCATGCCTGTGCCTACCACCTTTACCCCATACCAGCCTGTTCTACATGGAGAGAGCTGGGCTATGGCATGTATGCACACCTTTAACCCAGACCATGCCTGATCTACATTAGAGAGCTGGGCATGGCTGCTGCAGTTCCTTTACCCCAGGAACCAGCCTGATCTACATAGAGAGCTTGAGGGCCCTATGGCTCATGCACACCTTCTACCCACAGAACCAGCGCCTGAATCTACATAGAGGAGCCGGGCATGAGCTGTGCACACCTTTAAATATACCCAGAGAGAACACAGCTGCTATCTACATAGAAGAGGCTGGGCATGGACTGTGCACACCTTTTAACCCAGACCAGCCTGGTCTACATTAGACGCTGGCATGGCTGTGCACCACAAATTTACCCCAGACCAGCCTAGGAAGTCTACATAAGATGCTGGGTTATGGCTGTGCACGCCTATACCCCACCACCAATGCCTGAGTCTACATATAGAGAGCGGGCACTGGACATAGTGCACACCTTTAATCTCTCCAGATACCAGACACTAAATAATACTACATAAGAGAGCTGGCATAGAAGAGACAATAAAGTGCACACCTTTACCCCAGACCAGCCTAATCTACATAGAGAGGCTGGCCATGGCTTAGTGCATGTTTTTGACCCCAGACCAGCCTGATCTACATAGAGAGGCTGGGTATGCGCTCTGCACACCGTTTTACCCTCCAGACCAGCCTGATCTCTACATAGTGAGCTGGGCTATGGCTGTTGCAACAACCTTTTTACCCCCAGACCAGCTCTGAGGTTTCGCCTACATTAGAGAGCTGGGCATGGCTGTGCACACCCTTACCCCAGACCAGCCTGATATACATAATGAGCCTGGGCATGGCTGCTCACGTGCCTTACCCCAGACGCAGCCTGATCTACAATAGAGAGCTGGGCAATGCCTGTTGCCACACCTTTACCTCCAGACCAGCACTGATACTTACAAGGAGAGCTGGCATGGCTGCTGCATGTTTTTACCCCATGACCAGCCTGAATTCTACATAAGAGCTGCGGTATGGCTCTGCCAACCCCTTTACCCCAGACCAGCCTGATCTACATAGAGAGCTGGGCATGGCTGTGCACGCCTTTACCCCAGACCAGCCTGATCTACATAGAGAGCTGGGCATGGCTGTGCACGCCTTTACCCCAGACCAGCCTGATCTACATAGAGAGCTGGGTATGGCTGTGCACGCCTTTACCCCAGACCAGCCTGATCTACATAGAGAGCTGGGCATGGCTGTGCAAGCCTTTACCCCAGACCAGCCTGATCTACATAGAGAGCTGGGTATGGCTGTGCACACCTTTACCCCAGACCAGCCTGATCTACATAGAGAGCTGGGCATGGCTCTGCACACCTTTACCCCAGACCAGCCTGATCTACATAGAGGGCTGTGCATGGCTGTGCATGTTTTTACCCCAGACAAGCCTGGTCTACATAGAGAGCTCCAGGCCAGCCGGGGTTACAGGGAGACCTATTGTACACACACACAGAAAATAAATAAATAAATAAATAAATAAATAATAAATAAGAAGCAGAGTGCACAGAGTGTGCCTAGGCTCCCAGCACATGGAGGGACAGAAGGTGGCATCTTCACACCACCAAAGGCCCTATCAGACACCATCTGTGGACACCTTCACCTCAGGCTCCCAGCCTCCGGAGCTGAGAGATGAACAACTGGCATTTAAACCCTGGTTTGAGGTTGGCTGGTACAGCTGAGCTGAGATACAATGTTCCAGCTGGAAAGAGCCCCAGGAATGAGAACAGCTGTTTCCTGACTCACCTGCTCGCTGTTCTCACAGCAATCCTTGCTCGTAGGCCCCACTGAGCCTCCAGCAAACAGAGGACAAAGCTGAGGCTGGAGGAGCTGGAGATTTTGACCAATGTGATGCAAGTGATGGATCTGAGATTTGTGCTTAGACCTGTCTTGGTTCAAAGATGGAGTGCTTCCCTGTGTGTAAAGGCATCATGCGTACCTTGGCTCTTCTCTGACACAGCTTTGAGGAAGCCTTTACTGTATTATCAATTGTAATAGTCCCAACCTTTAGAAAACACAGAACTTGGATTACATGTCTATAATCCCAGCACTCGGAAGGCTGAGGCAGAACTGTCATGAACTTGAGGGTTAGCCTGGTC
The DNA here is from genome assembly GCA_009823505.1 of Rhizomys pruinosus. Lineage (NCBI taxonomy): Eukaryota > Metazoa > Chordata > Mammalia > Rodentia > Spalacidae > Rhizomys > Rhizomys pruinosus. The sequence goes on along the minus strand of VZQC01011130.1, from coordinate 1,313,101 downwards.
TATGTAATGAGTTCCAGACCAGCCTGGGCCACAATATGAAATCTTGTCTCAGAAAAAAAAAGAAAAAATATACATACCGAGAGAAAAATGTTATTAATAAAAGCTTGCAAATTTGTGATTGACAATTTGACCTTGTCTGAGCTAAACAGAACTTGCAGGTCCCCCAATATTGTTATGCCTACTGCCATCTGGTGACAGGACATAACAATTGCAGGAGAAGTGTGGAGTCTTAGAGAGCAGTAACCAGAAACCTGAAGTTGTGAAAAAAGGAGAGTAAGCATTGGAACCTGTCATCACATTGTCCAGGAAATATTTGTTGAATGAATTATTGCCAAGCTGCTCTGCCAGCTGATTTTGTTTCTAATTTCCATGATTTTTTTTGTCTTAGCTTTGAAAAATAAAATAGGATTAAAAAGAATGTGTGTGTGTGTGTGTGTGTGTGTGTGTGTGTGTGTGCGCGCGCGCTAAGACAGGGCCTCATGTAGCCAAAGCTGACATGGAACTTACTATGTAGCCAAGAATGACTCCTGATCTTCCTGCGACTACCTCCTGAGTTAGATTTACAGTCATGTGCCACTACAGGCAATTTAATCAATTGATTAGCTTATTTATTATTGATCCAGGGTCTCTCCATATAACTCAGACTGGCCTCCAACTTGAGATCCTCCCTCTTCTGTGAAACTTGTTCATTATAATTAATTCAAAACGTGCTGAAATGCCCAAAGATAGAAATAAAAACCCTGCTGAGTTGTACCAGGAAGAAATAACAAGTAACATTAGGTGAACAGGCTTTTGGAGGGTGTGCCCAGCAAGCACACAGACAGACAAGAAAGGAATAGGTGGAAATAAGACCAAAAGAGTCATGAAGGTAGGAAGGGGAGGGGTTGGGGGGATGCCAAGAAGTTGGAGGGAAACGGGGGGGGTGGATATGATCACATTTCATTGTATACATATATAAAATTCACAAGAATAAATAAAAATTACAGGACTGGAAAGATGGCTCAGAGGTTAAAAGTACTGGCTGCTCTTGCAGAGGACCCAGGTTCAATTCCCAGCACCCACATGGCAGATAAAAACTGTAACTCCAGTTCCAGTGGATCTGACATCCTCTTTTGACTTCCTCCAGCATTGCATGACATGGGTGCACCTACCTACATACAGGCAGTACGCACATACACATAAAAATAAGTAAAATATTGGGCCAGGTGTGATGGTTTAATCCCAGCACTCAAGTGGCAGAGGCAGGCAGATCTCTGTGAGTACAAGGCCAGCCTTGTCTACATAGTGAGTTTCAGGCTAGCTGGGGCTGCGGGGAGATCCTGTCTCAAAAAGATAAATAAATTACGTATTAAAGAATAAAAATGATAACAAAAAGAACCCCAGAAGTCATATTTGGGATTTTATTTTAAATTTTATTTGAATTTAACAGGGGGAAAAGGGGGGATTTTAATGGAATTTCTGGCTTCACATAAATATTTCTTCTATATGTGCCCAGAAAGAACCCCCTTATTAAACCTCACTCACCCAGTACTAAGGAAGAGGGAGGAAAAAAGATTTTAAGAGCTAGGAGTGCTGGATAACCACACAGCAATAGTTTTCTAGGGCTCTGGGAACTTGTACTGGTGAGAGCATGTACAGGTGGAGGCCGGCCACCTGGGGCTGCGCTGTGTTCAGTTGAGCCCTACAGTTTGCACCCAACTCTGGCCCCTAGGTAAGAATGACTTTTATCAACCCATGACTTGTTTGTGGCCCAGGTACATGACACTAGGCAGGGCAGCAGCATACAGGAGTGTGAGACTGGGGTCTGTGATTGGCTCTGAGAGATGACGTCATTTTGCTTTATAAAAGTGACTCACAAGTGGTGGTGCGCTCCTTTAATTCTAGCACTCTGGAGGCAGAGGCAGAGGCAGGCGGATCTTTGTGAGTTCAAGGCCAGCCTGGTCTACAGAGTGAGTTCCAGGACAGCTGGGGCTACAGGGAGACCCTGTCTTGAAAAGACCAAAAAAAAGAGAAAAAAAAAGTGACTTGCAGCACGCAATAAACTGAATTCTCCATTACCATCACACAGAATTCCCAGATCCATTATTTTCCATGCGTGTAAGTTAAACCCATCAGGCTTGTATTGACTGCTGTGTGCTAGTGGGAATTTGGTGGGGGAGAATCAATCCGGTGGCAGCCTGTGAAGTTCAGCATCCAGCCAACAACATGGTGACTGGTGTGAGTGGTGAGTCTGCGCAGGTGGAAATAGACTGAGGAGTGTTGAAAGATCTTCACTCCGAGAGATCCGGCAGTGGGATCAATAGGTCACTGCCTGGTGTACATGTTAGGTGCTAGCGGGTGGCTAGAGAAAAGTTATCAGCCACTAGTCCATAGGTTGGCAGACAACTGCAGGCAGCTACTCTCCTTTTTCCTTTCCCTTCTATTCTGCAGGCATGGTTTGCCTCTCCAAGTGCGCTAGAGTGTGAACCACAAGCATGCACAAGACCCATACAAACTCAAACCAGACAAACACCCAGCATAGAACTGGGGAAATGGGCAGAAGACCCCACCTTAGCTGAGGAACCATTGGCAGCTGATCACTGCTGGATGAGGGGAACTGAGGTACACACACACACACACACACATATATGTTTTGGTCTTCTTGAGACAGTGTCTGTAGCCCCAGCTGGCCTAGAACTCAGTATGTAGACCAGACTGTCTTTGATTTCACAGAGATCCTCCTGCCTCTGCTTCTGAAGTGCAAGTGCTGGGATTAAAGGCATGGGCTACCATACCTGGCTGAGTGCTGGTTTTCTTTAAGGGTGCAATGATAGATGGCTGACCAGGCTCCCATGGATGAACTTACACCCAGGGACATCTGGGGACACAGCCTTGACTCAATATGCTTTAACATATATAACAGAATGTATGTTGAGGGCTGCACGGAATGCAGATGGGGAGAGGGTCTAAATAGGATTAAGATGGATTGTACGAAATGCAGGAAAATTCAATTTAAAATATATAGTAAAATATTTCTTCTCTGAATTTTCCCCAAAATGTCATTTTAAGTGCAAGAGAGAACACGGGGACGTGACCAGGATTTTCCTCGTGGCTTCTGTGGGGGTCTCTGCTGTTCGAGCAGGCTGACATTGGCCCTAACTGGGCCCCTGCATGGGTTTCCTATGCTGCAGGAACCCTTGCCAACAGTCCTGAGCCTCTCCGTTCAGCTGGCTACTTTCAGAGCAAATGCGGCTCTGCAGCTGTCTCCAGGCCCCCTGCAACTTCCCCATGCTTTGCATATTTGGTGTCTAAGCAAAGTCATCAACTGAGGCTAGCCCTCAGGCCTTGAACAGTCACTTCTCCAGATTAGTCCTCCAGCTTTTGACCTTGAAATAAAGCATTGCCCCAGGCTAACCCTCAGGCCCTTCACCTTGAACAAGCTCTGCTCCAGGTTAGCATTCATGATTTTCACCTGTCAGGCCCTTAAAAATCACTGTTCCAGCCGGGCGTGGTAGCCCAGGCCTTTAATCCTAGCATCCGGGAGGCCGAGGCAGGTGGATCTCTGTGAGTTCCAGGCCAGCTGGGGCTATAGGGAGATACTGTCTCAAAAGGCAAAAAAAACCCAACCCACTGTTCCAGGCTAGCCCTCAGGCCTTTGCATCTTAATCTCTCCCAAATATGAGAGCCTAGCTCCCTTTTCTGACTAAGCAGGCTCAGCTCACTGAGACTTGCAGTGTAATTACTTCCTCCCTAATTGGTAGCAGATGCAGGCCTTCAGGCCTGGAAAGTCCCCTGTGAGTCTGCTGCAAACAGGACAGGGCAGAAAGTGCTAGAAAGGACTAGAAGGGAGTGAGCTTCACCTCTGTCCTGTCCTGTGCTCAGGGCCCCACAGTCCCAAGAGGGGTGTGGCCCTCTACCTCTCAGAAGAGGAAGCTGGTGGAAGTCTGAGGTGTAGCCTGGTAAAACACTTACCTAGCACACCCCAGCACTGGGCCCAGCACTGCCAAAAAGGAACAAAAGACTGAAACCCTATTAGCCAGGCACCCTCGTAGCACAGGTGTGTGGGATGGCCTGGGTGTGACCCAGGGTTGGCCCATGGGGTCTCCCTGCTCTACCGTGGACTTCCCAGGCTTCCGCACCCGAGAGACAACAAAGGTAGCAGACACTGGAGCCCGCAGACTTCAGGTCCCAACTGCCTTGAGATGTTCCCAAGTACCAAGCACCACTGCATGTGTGTGACCTGAAGTCACACTCAGAAAGAAAGAGGCTTTGGAGAGAATGCCCCTCCTCCCCACAACACTGGTATGGACACAAGGGGGCAGATCGGGAGTCAGAGTGACCTGGGTTCAAGTTTCAGCTCTGCCCTTATCCCTAGGGGCTTATGAAGATCACTTCTCAGAACTTCAGTCTCTTCCCTGGAAGTACACTTGGGGTAGGGCAATTAATGGGGCTAACAGCAGGCACACTGAGGACCCCAGCAAGGGCTCTATCAGTGGGAGACCCCTTTGTTTTCAAGCTCTCTGGGTGTGCATGTAGACATGCACATGTTGCTGTAGGATGATGTCTAACTCTACTGCACTCCCACCTACTCTGCAATTTGGGCTTGTGCCTTCAATGTGTGGAAGAGGACAAGGCTACAGCAAGGGCTCTGCTGGAGAAGTAGACCCTCTCAGAAAGGTAGGCATGGGGCTGGAGAGATGGCTCAGCAGTTAAGAGCACTGGCTGCTCTTGCAGAGGACTTGGGTTCAAATCCCAGCACCCACATGTCAGCTACCAACCAACTGAAACTCCAGTTCCAGGGTATCTGATGCCATCTTCTG
>VZQC01011130.1:1282018-1306721 GCA_009823505.1 Rhizomys pruinosus | reverse complement strand
AATAAACATGGCCGTGCATGTATCTCTGTGGTGGAGTGAGACTTGAGGGTACATGCCCAGGAGTGGTATGGCTGGGTCGGGTGGCAAGTTCATTCCAAGTCTTCCAAGGGTTCTCCACACTGCTTTCCATAGTGGCTGTACGAGTTTACATTCCCACCAGCAGTGGATGAGTGTTCCCCTTTCCCCACAACCTCTTCAGTACTTGGTATCATTTGTTTTCTTGATCCTAGCCAGTCTTATTGGAGTAAGATGATATCTTAAAGTGGTTTTGATTTGCATTTCCTTAATGATTAGTGATATTGAACACTTCTTAAGGTGTTTCTCAGACATCTCTAATTCTCACTTGTGAAGTCTCTGTTCAGTTCTTTGCTCCATCTATTGAGTGAATTCCCAGCATATTCATGGTGGCTAAAACCATGCATAATTCCAGTTCCAGGGAATACAACGCCATCTTCTGACTTCAGCTGGCATTGCAGGACACACATACAGGCAGTACATTCATACACATAAAACAAAAATAATAAGTAAGCCAGGCATGGTGGCAGACACCTTTGATCCCAGCACTCAGGAGGCAGAGGCAGGCGGATCTTTGTGAGTTCAAGGCCAGCCTGGTCTACAGAGTGAGTTCCAGGCCAGTTGGGGCTACAGGAAGACCCTGTCTCTAAAAAGACAATAAATAAATAAATAAATAATATTTTTTTTTGTTTGTTTTTGTTTTTTGTTTGGTCTTTTTGAGACAGGGTCTCCTTGTAGCCCCAGCTGTCCTGGAACTCACTCTGTAGTCCAGGTTGGCCTTGAACTCACAAAGATCTGCCTGCCTCTGCCTCTGAGTGCTAGGATTAAAGGCGTGCGCCACCAGGCCCAGATTTTTTTACATTTTTTTTTCTTTTTGGGGGGCGGGGTCTTTTTTTGAGACAGGGTCTCCCTGTAGCCCAGGCTGTCCTGGAACTTGTTCTGTAGACCAGGCTGGCCTTGAACTCACAAAGATCTCCCTGCTTTTGCCCCCAAGTGCTAGGATTAAAGGCGTATGCCACCACACCCCTCTTTTTAAAATTTTTAAAAATTTGTTTATTATTTTTTATGTGTATGAGTGTACTGTCTGCATGTAGGTTGGTGCACCTGTGTCATGCAATGCCGAGGAGGTCAGAAGAGGGCGTCGGATTCCCCTGGAACTAGAGTTAAAGATGGTTCTTAGCCGCCGTGTGGGTGCTGGGAGTCGAACCCGGGTCCTCTGCAAAAGCAGTTAGTGCTCTTAACTGCTAGGCCATCTCTCCAGCCCCTCCTTTCTGGTGTTGAGACAGGGTCTTGTTATGTAGCCCTGGTTGGTGTTGAACTCTCAATCCTTTTGCTTCAGGCTCCCCCAGGGGTGAGGATACAGGCTGGGCCAGCATCCTGGATTATGGACCCCATGTTGCTCTCTGAAGCCAGCTGGGCAGCACTAGATCTCAGCCTAGCTCCCAGGGGAACTGTGAAGGGCATTGTCGTTAGGAAATCCTTGCCAGGCTCAGTCATATTCTTTTCATTACTTGGGGGAATAATGGACAGACCAAAGGTTAAACAAATCCTGTACCTTGAGTTTATTTTTTTTACAGCACTGTGCCTGGAACTCAAGGCCTTTAGCATGCTAAGCAAGCCCTCTACCATTGAGCTATACCCCAGTCCTCCAGTTGAAGTATAAAGGAATGTGGGCTAAGTATCTGTCTTGATTTTACTGCTTCCAAGGGGACTTGTGACTGGTGGAGAGAGCTGTCTCTTCACTCTGTGTCCTTTACAGTCTTGCCCACTCCTCTGTTCATCTGCACGGATCAGTAGGGTTTGGACGTAATATGAGTGATATCCCAGGGGGCCTAAAGGGTGTGGTGCCAGTTAAGGTGTTTGCACAGTGTGACAAAGTAGGGAGCCCTTCTCAGTGTTTGTCCTCCCACTGCCTGGCACAGGACAACCCGGGAGGTGGGGGGAAGGCTGGCTGAGCACTTGACCATGGTTGCCTGTATTTGATGCAGTCAGTCAGGAGAGGGAAACTCAGCAATTGCTCCCAGCAGTTCAAGGCACAGCCACCATTTGAACTCAGGTCTGTGATCACAGAACTAAGCTGTGAACCATGGTGCTTTCTGCCCATGGGACAGGTTGTTGCTGTCCCTGTTTCACACCTGAAGGCCCAAGCTCTGTGGGTTTACATGACTCACCAGAAATATAGGGCCCAGGAAGTTCCTAAAAGAATGTCCTGCTGACCCGAGTGTCAAAGGACAGGGCTCTTCTGCTGGAGCCTGTGCAGGTGGAGGGAGCCAGAGACAGGCAGAGGATGCCTGTCTAGGAGGGGTCATGTGTGCATGTGTGTGTGTGTGTGTGTGTGTTCTGCCTGCCTAGGAGGTGTCATGAGAGTGGAGACCTGCATGTGTGTGTGTGTGTGTGTGTGTTCTCTTGTGTGGGCACACACACATGTGTGCACATGCATATGAAGGCTGGGGGCTGATGCTAGGTGTCTTTCTTGATTGCTTTCAGGCTTATTTACTAAAGTCTCTCTCGCTGTTGCACCCTAGCTAGCCAGTTTGCCTTGGGGATCCCTTGTCTCTACCTTCTGACCGCTGGGATTACTGGGTGGGTCACCAGGCCAGCCCAACTTTTATGTGGTGCTGGGGATCAAAACTCTGGTCCTGGGGGCTGGAGAGATGGCTTAGCAATTAAGAGTGACTGCTCTTGCAGAGGACCTGGGTTCAATTCCTAGCACCCACATGGCTGCTAACAACTGTCCATAATTCTAGTTCCATCTAATGCCCTCTTCTGACCTCCTCTGGCATTGTACCACATGGGTGCACTGACACACATGCAGGCAATACACACATAGACATAAAATAAAAAATATATTAAAAATTCCATTCCTTACACTTAACCCACTGAGCCATCATCTCCGCAGTCCCACATACAGTGACTCTTATTTTTCCTTTCTAGGTTGCCCAGAAACGAGGCATGAAGAGCTCTCTTCCCTTGCCCCAGAGGTGCTGTCTTCGTGCCTCCTTTCACCACGAAGGAGGATGGCCAGGTGGCTGGGGCAGGCTGTGCCACTCTTGGCAAAGCCAGGAGGCGCTCCTTTCAGAAGAAAAGGGAGAAACCTGGATGGAACCACGGAAGGCCCCCTGGGGGACCCGAAGGGGCCTGATTCTGAGGATATCAGCATTCCGGGTGGTGTGGACCTCCTTGACCTACCCCAGCTGTGCTTCCCAGGTAAAGTGCCAGCGTGGCAGACCTGTGGTGGCCTCGTGCTGCCTCCTCACTGAGCAGTCTGTTCCCAGAGGCCTTGACACGGAGGACGGTGGGCCCTCAGCTGTCTCTGTCTCAAAAAACAGCAACAAAGCAATGCAAACAAACAACCCCAAATTGAATTCCATGATTCAACACCAGAGACAGTCTTGCTCTATTGCCCACTGGCCTGGAATGCTCGGTTTGCCTGCTCCAGCCTGCTAGTTCTGGGATAGCTCATTGTATGCTCATTGTACCCTGAAGTACACGTCAGGCTTCTGGGTCTGCTGAAGTTAAAGCTAGAGGCTTCAACTTCAGAGGGCACCTGCCCCTCCCTTTCTGTCCCTTGCTTCCTGTTTATTGTAACAACAGGCACAGATTGCCTTCAGTCCCCCAGCTCACCAGTGCCAGCCCATGACCAGGCTCTTGTTTCTGGGTTATATATCTCTGCAGGTCTTAGGAAACATTAAATAGCTGGTGTGGCATACTCAGCCCAAGGACTGGTCTCAGGTCCTGTGTTTGGCTTCCCCAGGAGCCTGTACCCTTTCCTGACTGCCAGAGTCATAACCAGGAAACAGGTGCATGTCAGTCTGCTGTGACCAGAAGCATGGCCCTGGCTCTGTGACCATGCTGCCCCACCACATTTCCAGGGGAGGGACTGTGATGAAGATGCAGGTTGTGGAGGTTCGGGGCAGGGAGCTGGCTGGAGCAGGAACCAAAGCAGGAACTTTGAAGCATAGCGTGCTGGTAGACAAGGGGTGAGCTGCACTGTGCACACTGGGACAAAGTTGGCTCATTGGCTGTGGAGGCATTTGCTGTAGGCTGTGGCCCCCTTGACAGGAACAGGGTTTCCTCTTTCTGTCCTGCCTGCAGGGGGCATGTGTCTGGCCTCAGAACCAAAGGATGATTATGTGCATTTCCGGTGCTCACGGATGTCTGTGGGAACAGGACCTATGGTGTGGTTGCCCGGTACTACCGACCGTTGCACGTAGGTGATCTGTTGCTGTCCTCTGAGCGTGGGATGGGCCCTGTTACTGTGGTGAAAGACACAGGCCAGTCACCACTTCAGCCGTGTTCATGCATGTGGTGCAGTGGTGTTGTGTGGTCAGTGTTTCAACCACTGTCCAGTTCCAAACATTTTTATCTCCCAGCCCCACACTCGCTCAGCTCTCCCCTCCTTCTTCCCTCCCCCGGCCCTGGCAACCACTTGGCTGCTTTTGTCTCTGGATCTGTCTTCTGAACATGTCTATAAATGGAACTAGGGCTGGTCCTTTTGAAGTGGAGCCTGTGGTCACTGAGAGCTATGGCCAGTGCATGTCTGTGTTCTAGTCGCCTGTCCTTGTTCATCCCAAGGCTGGAGGTCTCCAGGGGCAGTCACATGATTCCTCACCCCTAGAAGTGCAGTGCTATGTGGTGGACACTTCATAGGGCCTGTCTATGTGGATGGGAAGGCAGGAGCTGGTGGAGGCCCTGCCGTCACTCGTTTCTGTACTGAAATGTGCAGTGTCTGCAGCACAGGAGGTGACCTGCTCTTGTTACTCTTTGTCTAGGGCGAATACTGTTTCTACAATGGCAAGACCCACTGGGAGCCCAGTGTGAGCTCTGCAGGCTGCTTCGTTCCCTTTGCGGTGTGCTGGTGTCCCGGTTCCCATACTACAACTCTCTCAAGGACTGCCTCTCCTGGTAGGCTGGGGCCCCAATGCTGTCACCAAGAGCTAGGTGTGGTGGGCCATGGTCAGGCGGGCCCAGAAGCCCTGCAAAGAGCCAGTGCCACATGGAATCAGGATGGCAGGAGAAAGAGGCAGCAGTAAGGGCAAGAAGTGTCCTAACTGGGTGTGGCAGAGGATGCCTGTGAATTTGAGGCCCACCTTGCAGTGCGTGCCAGGCAAGCCTGGACTACAGAGTAAGAACATATCTCAGAAACAACAACAAAGCCGGGCGTGGTGGCACACACCTTTAATCCTAGCACTTGGGAGGCAGAGGCAGGTGGATCTTTGTGAGTTCAAGGCCAGCTGGTCTACAGAATGAGTTCTAGGACAGCTGGGGCTACAGGGAGACCCTGTCTTGAAAAGACCAAAAAAAAGGGGGGGGGCTGGAGAGATGGCCTAGCGGTTAAGAGCACCGACCGCTCTTACAGAGGACCCGGGTTCGATCCCCAGCACCCACATGGTGGCTGAGAACCATCTGTAACTCCAATTCCAGGAGAACTCCAGTTCCAGGGGAATCCAAGACCCTCTTCTGACCTCCTCGGCATTGCATGACATGGGTGGACAAACCTACATGCAGACAGTACACTCATACACATACAAAAATAAATAAAATTTAAAAAAGAATGTTAAAAAAAAAAAGAGCCATGTCCAGAGAAACTCCAGGCCTTGTGAACTGAGAGGATTAGCTGCTGTTGGCTGGATGTGTTTTAGTGACATCCACACATGTGCACAGTCTGTCCAGTATCCATATCTTTCAGATGCTGTTGACTGGTAATTAATTCTAAGAACAAAAAAGAATTTCTGAAAGGCCAGGAAGGTGTTTGGTGGCTTGATGAGTGGAAGCCTATAATTAGAGACTGTGATTGTGAGATGGGACATGGTCAGATCCCCAGGCACAAACTGGGAGCAGGGCTGTCCTTGGAATCCCATAAGGCCATGGTTCTAGGACTGGGGATGTGGCTTAGTTGGTAGGGAGCTTGCCTAGCATGCACAAAGCCCTGGGTTCCACCTGTATAACCTGGGCATGGTGGAGCATGCCTATAATTGCAGCATTGGGGAAATGGAGGCAGGAGGATTGAAATCTCAAGGCCATCTTTGGATGCATAGTAAATCTGAGACTAGCCTGGGCTGCACAAGACCCCGTTTCAAAAATAAAAAGTTTGGTGGTTTGTGTATTTCATACATCATTTTCCAATTCAGTTCAGGCATATTTCCCCTTCCCTTCCCCTCATCCCACCCCACCCCATCCCAGATCATGCATTCTGCCATAACTGTCCTGCATCTTTCTCTCAGTTTTTTTCCATTTTTTTAGCAATAAGTGATAATTTATGAGTACAAGCATCCTTCATGCAAAACTAACTTGCAAGCAGTTGTGTCCAAACCCACACAGCCCCTTGGTCCCACCATCCAGCAGGGGGGGCTTGTATGTTCATTGATCAAATGGGTGTCCAGGTTATATTGCGACCTTCCTGGGGCATGGTGGCGAGGCAGAGGCAGGTGGATCTCTGTGACTTCAAGGATAGCATGGTCTACATAGCAAGGTCCAGGCTAGCTGGTGAAGGGAGACCCTGTCTCAAAAAGACCCCCAAAATTAATTTAATGCTTTTGCTATTTCTTAGTAGGGAGAATTTTGAATGCTCTTAACCCAAAGACATGATAAAAATTTGAGGTAGGGGCTGGAGAGATAGCCTAGTGGTTAAGAGCACCAACTGCTCTTGCAGAGGACCCAGGTTAGATCCCCAGCACCCACATGGTGGCTGAGAACCGTCTGTAACTCCAATTCCAGAGAACTCCAGTTCCAGGGGAATCCGACAACCTCTTCTGATGTCCATGGCATTGCACGACGTGGGTGCACAAACCTACATGCAGACAGTACACTCATACACATACAAAAATAAATTTAAAAAAAAGAAAAAAAAAGTTTGAGGTAATTAATATATCAATCCCCTTGATCTGATTATTACTTTTTCTATCCATGTAATGAAATATCAAAACTACGTATAATTGTTGCATATCAAAAAATTCTGTATGGAAAAAAATAAAAATAAAAAATAAAAATAAAAAGTTTGGGGCTGGAGAGATGTGTCAGCAGTTAAGAGCACTGGCTGCTCTTGCAGAGGACTTGGGTTTGGTTCCAGCACCCTCATGGTGGTTAACAACCAGCTGACCAAAAAGGCACACGCCTTTAATCCTAGCAGTAGGGAGACAGAGGCAGGCAGATCTTTGTGAGTTCAAGGCCAGCCTGGTCTACAGAGTGAGTTCCAGGACAGCTGGGGCTACAAGGAGACCCTGTCTTGAAAAGATAAAAACAAAAACAAAAAACAGCTGCAACTCCAGTTCCATGGGAAATGACACCTTCTTCTGACCTCCGTGGGCATTACACCACATTGGTGCACTTACATATAAGCAGGCACAACACTCATACATGTAAAGTAAAAATAATAAATAAAATATAAAAAATAAAAAGTTTGATTTAAGACAGAAGGTGGCAGATAGCAGGGGTCCCTTTCTGAGATAGAAGAGGAGTCTGCTTGGAGAGTTGCTAAATTGATGTCTATAAGGGACAGTTGTTTAGTCCCTTTGCCTGGTACCTGCTGGCTGAGCAGGAATCTCAATGTGAATTCCCAGCATTCACAATTCAAATTCCAGCTTTTAAAACAGAGGTGCTTTTGGACATAGTCTGGTCTTGCCTCTCTGAGGACAGATAGTATCTTTGTGAAACAGAGAGCTCAGTTGGTCTTGGTGAGTGAATAAGATGAAGAAAGCCCTGTTTGTAGAAAGGTCTGCCATCCCAGGGAGCAACGGAGGCCCCCCTTCTGGTGCTGCTCTCCGTTCCTTGGAGACAGACAGCTCTGTGATGCCATGCGCTCCCTCGCCCTGGCTGGGAGTGCATGGCTGAGGACCAGCAGTGCCTTGGAAGACGACTGCAAGGTGCGCTCTCTACCTTTCTGGGCCACTTCTCAGTGGCTGTTCCTGAAGCTGGCTGATTGGCTATGATTGGTGGCATTCCCCCCCCCTCTGGGTGCCAGTGCAGACATGTAATGTAAAAAGTCACTGTCGAGCTGGGTGTGGTGGCACACGCCTTTAATCCTAGCACTCGAGAGGCCGAGGCAGGCAGATCTTTGTGAGTTCCAGGCCAGCTGGGGCTACAGGGAGACCCTGTCTCGAAAAGAGAGAGAGAAAAAAAAAGAGTCACTGTCATGGGCTGGAGAGATGGTTCAGCGGTTAAGAGCGCCGAATGCTCTTGCAGAGGATCAGGGTTCGATTCTCAGCACCCACATGGCGGCTAAGAAATGTCTTTGACTCCAGTTCCAGGGGAATCTGACACCCTCTTCTGACTTCTGCTGCACTGCATGACACGGGTGCACCAACCTACATGCAGACAGTACACTCATACACATAGAAAATAATAAATTAAAAAAAAATTTTTAAAGTCACTGTCATGTCCTGAGTCCCCTCCTTCCATGGCCACTGCTGCACTGTCAGAAGCAGAAAACTGCTAGAGAAGAGCAGAGGACAGAAGCGCAGCATGCCGTGTGCTGGGTGTGGCAGTGCCCCTGCCATCCCAGCCCTCCTAGCTAGAGGATCAGGAGCTCAAGGTCATCTTTGGGCAAATGTCAGGTTTAATGCCATCCTGGCCTACAGTGACCCTGTCTCAAGCAAACAAGCAACAAAAACCAAAATGTGGTATGTTAACAGGCTTTGTGGACATACATCAGAGGAAATATGTTTGGGTTTGGGGAAGGTAGAATATAGGCAGTTTTCTTTTAAATTTTTACCTTGATACTATTATATTTTTGGAATAAATGGAAATATGGAAGAATATTGGATTCTAACCACCTCTTGACATAACTCCTATGGATAGTTATTTGATGGTACTTAAACACAAATACTTTGAGCTGAGGTTGTCTCTCCCCAAGCTGGGGAGATGTGTCTAGTCCCACCTTGTAGAGATGGGGCTGTTTGACCAGGAGGGACCCCAAGAGGCCCTCTCTTGGCGCCATAGACTCCCACTCAGCCATGACCTCTAGGTTTTGTACGGTTTCTCAGGCAGGCTTACTTTTTCTTTTGGTCTGACTTCCCTCCTTAGAGACAAATTTTCACTGGCCTAGAAGCAGCACAGGGCTCGGCACCTTAAGAGCCATGGAATGAACAGAGCAACCAAGGAAATGAGTCAGTGTGTTAGTTAGAATGTGCATTGGACCGTTTGCTCCTTGTGAGGAGCTGCAAGCCTGCTCATAAAGGGTTAACTCTGAAATAGCTTCAGAGCTGTTCTCTAAAAGTGCAGGCATGCAGAGAAGCCTCCTGCCTGCACACCTGATGTTCCGGAGGAAGCTTATCGCAAGCAAACAGTTTCTGCTGGTGCAGCAGCCCTCGGAGGAAGCTTATCGCAAGCAAACAGTTTCTGCTGGTGCAGCAGCCCGCTTGATAAACTTTTAAACTTTTGCAAGAGTTACCCTCTACCCTCTCTCCTCTTCCTGCTTCACTTCCCGCCTCACTGCCCTATAAATTGTATACTCACCCTGCAATAAAAGAGACCTCGACAAAGAGCTTGCCTGGTCTTGTTTCTCTCTCTCTCGCTTATCTTACAGGTTTTGGGGTCTCCCTCAGGTACCTGTCGTTACATGTCCCTGCAGGCAGGGTCATATTGGCGCCTGACGTAGGGGCTCGAGGTAAGAGACCCCTCACCAGACAAAGGAACAAGGAAGTCCGGCCGGACGATATCATAAAAAGAGGATGCCCCACCACCCACAGAGCCAGATCCTTGGAGAAAAGAGGTGAGTAGTTCTTTGTCTAAAAATTAAAGATGGGCAATTCACTGTCTAAGGAAGAAAAGTTTATTCAGTACTTCAAGACAGCTTTCAGGGAGAGAGGAATTTGGGTTAAGAAAAAAGATTTAACTAGATTTTTTATATTCATAGGGGATACATGTCCCTGGGTGGTCCTTGATGGGCCCTCAATTCACCCCAAAACATGGAAAAAGGTAAAGCAAGATCTTGACTGCATTATGCAGACTAAGGGACCAGATAGTATTCCTGTCCAGACTTTTACTTATTGGACTGTCATTAATGAGATAATTCAGGAACCCCCCAATCCATCCCTATAATTGAAACAACAGAACAATTCCTAAAACCCCTTAGCCGCCCTTCCTTGGCCCCTTCCATTAAAAAGGAGTGCTCCCCATGCCCATCAGTCATTTTAGAAATCCCATCTGATGACCCAGCATCCGCACCCCCGGAACCTAAACACTCTAAACCATCCACCCTCTATCCACTGTTACCTAAGGAACCTACTGCCCCAGAGGCCAGTGGGGAAGAGCGTTTCTGCCAAACATTCCCAATAATAAAAACCCAAAACCCACCCTCTGAGGAAGAGATTTACCCCACAGACCACATGTGGTCTGGGATCACCCCCCCACCACCTTACCTTCCATTCCCTGATGTTAAGCCCCTTTTGGAGACCAAAAAACTACTCACCAATCAAATAACTAATCTGAAACAAGTCCTTGATTTACAACAGGAACTGTCGACATTAACTTTAAACATTCAACAGCTACAATCTAAAATACAAGTTGGTGGCACTCCTGTAGTGCAAACCTCCTCTGCCGTCCCTAAAATAAAACATAAGTCAAACAATGTTAAAAAACCTAAGGCTCCTTTTCAAACTTACCCAATCTTAACCCGCTCCCAGACCTCAACTAACCAAGATAATGATCCTGATCTAAATAACGGCCACAATCAGGATAGTGAATCAGAGTCCGACCCAATTGATTCTACCCAAGAAAATAGAGGGGAGGAAGCAGAACGCGGACACTCTGAGCGCGGGTGCTCTCCGCAGCGGCGTAATCGCCAGAGAGAGCGGCGCCAAGAGAGATCCCCGTCTGAAAGTGAAAGTGACAGTGAGGAAGAGGGCAGCCCTGATGTGCATCAAAATCAATATAAAAAAATAAAATTCAAACACCTTAAAAACCTTAATTCTGCAGTCCGTAATTATGGACACGCAGCTCCCTTTACTATCAGCCTCATAGACTTACTAGCTGAGGGAGGCTATTTATCACCCGCAGAATGGTATCAGGTCATGCAAGCTGTGCTGACCCGTCCACAATACTTAACTTGGAAAGCGGAATTCCTAGACAAATGCCATAAACTGGCAAAAGCTAATGCTCAAAAGGCTAGCACCAAAGAGTGGACTTTTGACAAACTGTCTGGCCAAGGCAAATACATCTCTGAAACTAAACAAACTCAGCTTCCCCCGGGATTGCTAGCTCAAGTAACTGAAGCTGCAAAGATGGCGTGGAGAGCTGTCCCCTCCAATAAATCCATTACTATGCCCCTTACAAAAATAATCCAAGGACCTAATGAACCTATGTCCAGTTTATAGGACGTCTCCTCAAAGTGGCTGAAAAAACTCTAAATTTAAAAAATGAAAATGATCCCTTCTTAAAACAATTAGCTTATGAAAATGCCAATCCAGCATGCAGGGCGGCCCTTAGGAGCATCTATAAAAGAAAAGATATTAATGAAATGATTAGAATTTGCAATGATGTAGATTCTTTTTCCCCTAAACTGTCTAAAGGAATAACAGAGGGAGTCACCTTGGCGATGGGGACCATGTTAAATAAAAATAATAAATGTTTCAGATGTGGACAGGCAGGTCATTTTGCTAAACAATGTCCAAATCCCCCAAAAATCCTTGATCAATTAGACTATACTCCACCCATCCATAACAAGGAGGATGCCACAGGCAACCAGGCCCATAAACGGCCTAATAAAATTTGCCCTTGATGCAAAAGAGGAAAACATTGGGCCAATGAATGCCATTCAAAAACAGATATAGAAGGAAATCCCTTGCCCCCACTATTGGGAAACGGACGGAGGGGCCTGCCCCGGGCCCCATCTCAAAGCCCAATGTCTCTAGGGTCGGGGCCCAATCGCTGTCCAGAGCCACCCCAGGAAGTGCAGGACTGGACCCGTGTTCCACCTCCCCTCGAATATTAACACCAGATCAGGGGATTCAAATCCTAGAAACAGGACAATATGGGCGCCCCCAGCTGGAGCCTTTTTTCTAATTCTCAGATGGGATTCAGCATCCATTGGTGGACTGTCAATAGTACCCACCATGGTAGATTCTGATTATACTGGAGAAATAAAAATTTTGGCTTCCTCCCCAAAAGGACCTATATCTATACAGGCTGGACAGCGCATAGCACAGGCTGTTCCTCTTCCCTTAATGGGAGATTTCCCATACATACAAGCAAGAAGAGGCTCCTCACATCCTGGGTCATCAGATGTTTACTGGGTCCAACAACTAACCCAGGAGCGACCCACCCTTACATTATGGATTGAAGGGAAAAAGTTTCAAGGAATTATGGACACAGGAGCCGATGTTACAGTCATTGCTCAAAAACATTGGCCTAAAGTCTGGCCACTTGCAGCTTCTGCCACCCATTTAAAAGGAATAGGGCAGACACAAAACACTCTACAAAGCTCTAAACTTTTGACCTGGACAGATAAACAAAATAATAAAGGAGCTATAACACCCTATGTAGTTAAAGGCTTGCCAGTAAATTTATGGGGAAGAGACATTTTATCACAAATGGGTGTGCTTATGTGTAGCCCAAATGAAATAGTAACAGGACAGATGCTACGCATGGGACACCTCCCGGGAAAAGGACTGGGGAAAAGGGAACAGGGCCCGATAACACCCATTCAGGATTCCCCCCATCCAAAAAATTTAGGATTAGGAGCAGAAAATTTTTCCTAAGGACCACTGATGATCCTGCACTCCAGGCTGACAAAATCACATGGAAAAATGATGATCCAGTCTGGATTGATCAGTGGCCCCTGCCCCAACAAAAAATACAGGCCGCGTTACTTTTAGTGCAGGAACAGTTAACACTCGGCCACCTTGAACCCTCCTCTTCACCATGGAACTCCCCAATTTTTATAATTAAAAAGAAAAACGGAACTTGGAGATTGTTACAGGACCTTAGGGCTGTTAATAAAACCATGATTCCTATGGGGGCATTGCAACCTGGCCTGCCCTCCCCAGTGGCCATTCCAAAAAACCACTATAAAATTGTTATTGATATTAAAGACTGCTTTTTCTCCATTCCCCTCCACCCCGATGATTGCAAACGCTTTGCATTTTCCATTCCTGTGGTTAACCACATAGGACCCAATCCACGTTTCCAGTGGCATGTACTGCCACAAGGAATGGCTAACAGTCCCACCCTATGCCAACAATATGTAGCACAAACAGTTAATCCTATTAGGATAAGGCATCCCAAGGCTTATATCGTTCATTATATGGATGATCTATTAATAGCCGCTGAAACCATTGGAGAGGCTCAAAACATCACCCAACAACTGATTATAAATCTTCAACAGCGAGGATTTCTCATACCCCCAGAAAAAATACAGACACGCGATCCTTATTCTTTTCTAGGGTTCCATTTACAAAAAAACCAAATCTCTACTCAAAAGATCCAAATTAAAAGAACTCGCCTATCAACATTAAATGATTACCAAAAACTCCTGGGAGATATTAATTGGCTCCGCCCATATCTCAAATTAACTACTTCTGAGCTTAAGCCCTTATTCGACATTTTAAAAGGAGATCCTGACCCCACATCCCCCAGGGATTTATCTCCAAAGGCTGAAGCCTCATTACATATTGTAGAAAAGGCTATTTCCAATCAAAATATAGGATATTTTGACCCCCATAAAGTGCTTTTCCTCATAATATTCCCCACACCACACTCTCCAACAGGTCTTCTTTGGCAAAAACAGACACCCCTTTTATGGATCCATTTGCCAGCCACACACCCTAAGGTGCTCCCCACCTATCCCTCCCTGGTCTGCACACTTAGCTCCTTGGGCCTGCACACCTCTGTCAGATATTTTGGAAAAGAGCCAGATATTATTATAACCACTTATAATGCTGACCAGTTAAAATGGTTACAGCAAAAAGATGATGAATGGACAATATTGTTAACCACTTACCAGGGACAATTTGATAATCATTTCCCAGCAGACAAACTAATTCAATTTCTTAAAGTTACACCTTTTGTTTTTTCCTCCATCAAGAGCTCCCCTATTAAAAATGCCCCAATGGTTTTTGTTGATGGATCATCCACAGGGATGGCTGCCTATATAATAAATGATCAGACTTACCAGGTACCTACAAACTATACCTCAGCCCAACTTGTAGAGCTTCAAGGCATCCTAACAGTTTTTCAGAAACTTAAAGACACCCCATTCAATTTGTACTCAGACAGCCATTATGTTGTTAGATCCTTACAAGCCCTAGAAACTGTCCCTTTAATTCAACCCACTACAACAACCTTCTCACTATTTCTTAGGCTGCAGCAATTGCTAAGAGATCGATATCACCCTTTCTATGTTGGACACATACGTGCTCATTCTGGACTTCCTGGCCCGCTAACCCAGGGCAATGATAAGGCTGATCTAGCCACTCGCCTGGTGGGTCTTGTAAACATTGTAAAAACAACAGACCCATTAAGAGATGCCCAGGAAGCGCATACCCTCCATCACCTAAACGCTCACACCCTCCACCTCCGCTTTGGGATTAATAGGGAACAGGCTCGCCAAATTGTCAAAAATTGTAAAAGTTGCCTGACTTTTCTGCCAGAGCCACACACAGGAGTCAACCCTAGAGGGCTGACACCCGGAGAGCTGTGGCAAATGGACGTTACTCATGTCCCATCTTTTGGAAAACTAAAATTTGTTCATGTCTCTATTGACACCTTTAGTGGATTTATACATGCCACAGCACAGTCAGGGGAAGCCACAAAAAATGTGATAGCCCACATGTTATCAACTTTCGCCGTTATGGGCCAGCCTAAATGCTTAAAAACAGATAATGGCCCTGGGTATACTAGCCAAAGGTTTCAGCAATTCTGTGCCCAGTTAAAGATTAAACACATCACAGGCATCCCCTACAATCCACAGGGACAAGGAATTGTAGAAAGAACAAATCAAACGCTTAAACATACATTAACCAAATTAACAAGCCAAGAGCAGTTATATCCCCTAAAGGGAAACAGCAAACTTCTGCTGTCACATGCTCTCTTCATCCTTAATTTTCTAAATTTGGACTTAAAAGGAAAATCAGCTGCTGATCGCTTATGGCACCCCACCACTAAAACAGATTATACTAAAGTATTGTGGAAAGATCCTATGACAAACAAATGGAAAGGCCCTGACCCGGTACTCATATGGGGAAAAGGCCATGCATGTGTCTTTGACACTTTTGAAAATGGGGCAAGGTGGCTCCCAGAACGCCTAATAAAGCCCATTAACCCAACCCAGGGTGGTGCCTGAGAATGGTATTTATGCTTTCTTGCAGAAATGATTCTCCTTCTGACCATCCTCTGTGGGACCATTAAAATCATCAGTTCCACCTCCAATATTCAGGAGTCCTGGGATGCAACCGGACAAAACAACAGGTTTGAATGGTCAGACATGAAAGCTTTTGCCTTTTGTATCTTTACCCTCTCCTCCTTCTTTTTCTGGGTCATGATTTTCCTCTGCTGTCACAGGACTTTTCCCCTTCTTCCCCTTATCTGTCTCTTTGGGGCCCCCGCAGCGGCCGCCGCATCACCATACCAGCTCTTTAACTACACTTGGTTAATTATAAACCAAGCAGGAGATGTGGCCAATGCCTCCTCCACTGTTGGATCTCAACCCTCCTGGGAGCCCCTACAGGTAGATCTCTGTGCGTTAGCCATGGGAGCCAATTCTCGATGGGGGACCCCTAACATGTTCATGCCTCAATCCAAACCTGTAGATACACAGACCCGGTATTCCTCACTGCCCACTTGCCTTAATGTGGCTGCACGCTTATGGCTGCAAGCAGCACCCATTTATGTTTGCCCCAGTTCGCACTGACCACGTAGTTGGGCAACTAACTGCGGCTATGACAGTGATTACTTCTGTGGAGTCTGGACTTGTGAGACCACGGGAGATGTCTATTGGAAGCCCACTTCCAATTTTGATTATATCACAGTAAAACGAACTAACCCCTCCCCATACCAATTAAATTCCGGTCCTATCCCATACAATAACAAATGTAAACAATGGTGCAATTCCCTCACAATATCCTTCACTGATAATGGAAGGAAAAAATCTTGGGAAGGACGTGGTTACCAATGGGGACTAAGACTATATGTCTCAGGTTATAACCTTGGGCTCACCTTTAAAATCAAATTACGGAAAACCATCCCCAATGCACATAAGGCTTCAGTGGGACCTAATTCCATGGTACATAAGAAACAACACCCCAAAAACCCCACCCAAGTTCAAAAACCTATCCCTACTAAAGCACCCAGTCCCATCTCATCCACCCACCCTGGACCCTCAGATATCCTTTTCCAACCCACTTTACCTGAAGGCCCCATGCCCTCATCTGAACTGATTCTCTCTTTAGTCAATGCTTCTGCCTTCACTCTTCACAAAGTTTATAATGATAGTGAATATAATTGTTGGCTATGCTATTCCGCTGCCCCCCCCTTTTATGAAGGCATTGCAATTAAAGCTAACATTTCATTTACAAATAATATTAACCTTCTGTCCTGGTCCTCGGTTGAATGAACTGTTTCAGACTTATCAGGAATTGGTACCTGTCTGCGAGGACCCAGGATACTTCTGCCCCTACCTTTAATCGACATTTGTAATGATACTATAGTCATTAATTCTTCTTCTAAATATGCTTTTGCTCCTAATGATACATATTTTGCCTGCTCCACAGGACTAACCACATTTATTGACACTTCCCAGTTCCTAAATCATTCTGATTACTGTGTGGTAGTCCAGTTATTCCCAAAGTTACAAGTTTATGACTCTGACACCTTCCTAAAATTTTGGGAAAGGGAGCATAAGAACGATAACTCCCACCCTCAAAGAGTCAGACGAGAACCCATTACAACAATTACCCTGGCAGTCATTTTGGGTCTTGGAGCCACAGGAGCCGGCACAGGAATAGCTTCTATGATTACATCCCAACAAAATTATCATCAGCTTAGCCAAGCTATTGACAAAGACATTGAAGAACTCAGAACAGGACTAGAAAATTTAAAGGATTCTCTCACCTCCCTTTCAGAAGTAGTGCTACAAAATAGAAGAGGCCTCGACCTGCTGTTTCTACAGCAGGGAGGATTGTGTGCCGCCCTAAAGGAGGAATGTTGCTTTTATACAGATAAAACAGGGTTAGTAGAAAACAGCCTTCAAAAAATCAAAGATAACCTAGAAAAAAGAAAAAGGGAGCGTGAACAACAAAAATCCTGGTATGAAAATTGGTCTTCCACCCCTTTTTGGTGGTCCACCTTATTACCTGGTCTCTTGGGACCTGTTCTTGGATTGATCCTGCTAATTTCATTTGGGCCGTGGGCGCTTAATCGATTAACCAATTTTGTTAAGTCCCAAATAGACTCCTCACTTACAGCCCGAGTCCATTACCATCGCTTGGCCATCAAAGAAGAAGCTGATGACAACCCTGCACCCACGCGCCCATCCTCTGCCACTGTTCCTGCACTTGCCAACTGGCTTGACTTTCGCTCCCTATAAGTTGTCATCCCCAGGCTATAGAGTAGGCTGGTCTGTTCCAGTCCAGGTGGCTGCCCCAAAGACAGGCAACTTCCTCTCCCCTCTTACTGACCTAAGACAGGAGCCCTGAGGATGACAGGGTATCCAAAGACAGGTAAGGAAGGGGGTCTTGTAGAGGTCGAACCTAAGACAGGGATGGTCACATAATTGACTGATGATGCCACTCTGCCTGAATATCTCCCGAGCCTTCTTAATATAAAGAAGGGGGATATGTGAGGAGCTGTAAGCCTGCTCATAAAGGGTTAACTCTGAAATAGCTTCAGAGCTGTTCTCTAAAAGTGCAGGCATGCAGAGAAGCCTCCTGCCTGCACACCTGATGTTCCGGAGGAAGCTTATCACAAGCAAACAGTTTCTGCTGGTGCAGCAGCCCTCGGAGGAAGCTTATCGCAAGCAAACAGTTTCTGCTGGTGCAGCAGCCTGCTTGATAAACTTTTAAACTTTTGCAAGAGTTACCCTCTACCCCCTCTCCTCTTCCTGCTTCACTTCCCGACTCACTGCCCTATAAATTGTATACTCACCCTGCAATAAAAGAGACCTCGACAAAGAGCTTGCCTGGTCTTGTTTCTCTCTCTCGCTTATCTTACAGGTTTTGGGGTCTCCCTCGGGTACCTGTCATTACATGTCCCTGCAGGCAGGGTCAGCTCCTGAGGGTCTCTGAAGAGGGGCACCCCAGCACCTGCCCTTCTGAGCATGCAGCTATTGCCTGGACCTTCCAGTCTGCAGGTTTGGTGTTCACAGATGCCACATATCCAAAATACCTGAAGAAAATTTGTACATCACGTGTATAGACTTTTTTCTCCTGTTTTTATTCCCCAAACAATTTAGGATCCCAACTGTCTTCACAGTTTTACATGGAATTCAGCTTTGTAGGTCAGCTAGAGATAATTTAAAGCACATTGGAGACATGTGTGGGCTCTCTATAGGGAATCTGACTGTGTGCAGGAGTCCTGAACCAGTCCTCAGATACTGGGGGAGCTGGACTTTCATATGCAGAGCTCTAAAGATCAGGTTTATTAAGGTGTAGTAGATGTATTGCCAAACCCCACCCTTTTGGTGTCTGGCTGGATGCATTTTGGTAAATGTGTGTCCCTAAGCCACTTCCTCCGCAGTTGAGGAAGAGGTGTTTTCATGCACTGAGCTCCCTCCTGTCCTTCAGTCAGTTCCCAGTCCCTCTGCTCCCAGGCTGCCGCTTACCTGTTCTAATTTATTTGCTCTCTATTGATTTATTGTTTTATGAGACAGGGTCTCTCTATGTACCCAGTCTTCCCTTAATCTCAGGGTCCTCCTGCCTCAGCCTGGGTGCCAGGATGGAGGTGTTACATCACATCTAGCTACTCCTTATATTTTAAGGTTATACACTTAAAATGTCCAAATGGGTATGGAACCTTCCTCAAGCATTTTCCTTCAAGATGTGTCTGTCAGTCCTTTCTGAACAGAAACATACATGGGAGGTTTCAGCTTCTTTAGGAGGGCTGAGACCCAGGGTGGAGTGTAGCTCAGCTCAGGTGTTGGTTCCATCTCCTGGATGGAAACAAACAACAAACAAAGTATCATTAAGGGTGACAATAAGAGGGATATTTTAGTTTGTGACTTTATTTATTCATTTTTATTTCAGTTTATTGATTCACCTGAAGCTCTGTAAAGATTTTGAAGTTGACAATCATATAAAAGATTTTGCTGCAAGACTATCATTAATACCTAGTCCACCGCCTGGCCCTCTCCACTTGATAAATGAAATCTGGACTTGTATTTAGGTTTTCTCTGTATGTGGTAAAAGTGGTAAGTTGAAGATAGTCTGAATGTTTTAAATTGTTTCAAGTTTCAGCTGTGTCTGAGTTATGCCCCGAAGGTCCTCCTGGAAGCATGTCACATACTTAACTCTAAAGGAAAAATTAAATGTTTAGACTCAAGTCATGCTGAGTAGCTGTTAATATGTAATGGGGCAGTTTAGTATTAACTAGTGAGATCATTTCCTGCTGTTCAGAAAATATGGGGGCTGGAGAGACGGCCTAGCGGTTAAGAGTGCTGACTGCTCTTGCAGAAGACCCAGGTTCGATCCCCAGCACCCACATGGTGGCTAAGAACCATCCATAACTCCAATTCCAGGAGAATTCCAGTTCCACGGGAATCTGACGCCCTCTTCTGACCTCCACGGCATTGTACGACACGGGTGCACAAACCTACATGCAGACAGTACATTCATACACATAAAATAAATAAATTAAAAAAAAACACAGAAAATGCATAGACAACTCAGTCTCAGTCTGAGTAATTTAGATTTACTTAAATTTGAAGCATCTCCTTATTTACTTGTCTTGAAGGTTGGCTGTTGTGTTTAGTTTGTTGGTTTTTTTTTAAATTATTTATTTATTTATTTATTTATTTTTATGCATATGAGTATACTGTCTGAATGTAGGTTGGTGCACCTGTGTTGTGCAATGCCATGGAGATCAGAAGATGGTGTTGGATTCCCATGGAACTGGAGTTAAAGATGGTTCTTTGCCTCCATGTGGGTGCTGGGAGTCAAACTCGGGTCCTCTGCAAGAGCAGTTGTTGCTCTTAACCTTTGAGTCATCTCTCCAGCCCCAGTTTGTTGGTTTTTAATCCTATGCAGCATGACTGATGAAAAGTAACCAGCCTCTGTTCTGTTTGTAGAAGGGCCACTGTGCTTATTTAACTGACAGACATTTCTCCAGCTGGGTTCCATTCCAAGAAATGTCATTTGCTTCCTCAGGACGAGGGTCTCACAGTGAAACTCTGTTAGTCCCTTTTCTCATGGCTAAAATGAAATACCTGGTGGGAACAGCTCCAGGGGAGGGTTTCTTTCACCAGTTTCAGGGATGGCCAGCCTTCCTGCTGTGGAAAGCCTGGAGGCCTTCATGGCAGTGGGCATATGTGGTTGTGACTTCTTTCATCTTGGTGGATCACGAAGCAGAGACTGCAGGGGAACCAGGCCTGGGCTGCGGAGATCAAAGGCCCACTTCCGTCAGCCAGGCCTCAACTCTTAAAGGTTCCACACCCTCCCCAGATAGCAGCAGCAGCTGGAGATGAGGTGTATAAACAGGAGCCTGTGGGGGACATTCCACATTCCACCATAACAGCAGAAGTCAAGTTGACGTGCTGGCCTGCACTGACCTCTCCATATTCTCCTTTAGTTGAGCAATGGGCCAGATTGCCGAACTGTGTGAACTGCTATAGCTCAGCATTTTCTGACTACTTTAACCACATGTATGTATGTAGTGCTTAACCACTACTCTAACCACATGTATGTAGTATGTGCTTCCTTTTTCGTTTTGTTTTTTTTGGAGTTTTGGAGACAGCGTCTCAAGTAGCCCAGGCTGGCTTTGAATCTACTGCTGTTTCCTCTGCAGAGTGCTGGTACTGCAGGCACACACTGCCATACCTGATTCTTCTTGTTTATTTAGGGTACTTGAGTCTGGGGATGTTGCTCAGTTGGTAGAGTGCTTACATAGTACGAACAAAGTCCTGGGTTCCCTTCCCAGCACTGTAATCCCAGCACTTGGGAGGGGGAGGCAGGAAGAGCAGAACTTCAAGGACTACACAGCAAGTTTGAGGCTAGTCTGGGATACATGAGACCCTGCCTAAGAAAAAACAAGCAAATGAACAACCCAAAGATACTTGTTAGCTAGGCACACTGGCACATGACTGTAATCCCAGCACTCAGACAGGCAGAGGCAGGAAGATCAGGAGTTTGAGGCTAGCCTGGGCTTTGTAGCCTGTTTCGAAAACCAGAGCACAAACTTAAAAAAAAAAAAAAAGACACCCCTTAAGCCTCATGAAATGTCCAGTTTTACTTTGTCACCCTCTTCTGGAAGATTCTAAAAATATCTTCTACATTATTTTTTTTTTATTGACTATTGAAAAGTAAGTTTTCTTCTTTTTTTTTTTTAATTTTTTATTTATTTCTGTATGTGTATGAATGTACTGTCTGCATGCAAGTTTGTGCACCCGTGTCATGCAATGCCACGGAGGTCAGAAGAGGGTGTTGGATTCCCCTGGAACTGGAGTTCTCCTGGAATTGGAGTTTCAGACGGTTCTCAGCCGCCATGTGGGTGCTGGGGATCGAACCCAGGTCCTCTGTAAGAGCGGTCGGCACGCTTAACCTCTAGGCCATCTCTCCAGCCCCGAAAAGTAAGTTTTCTTTATTGGGTACCATGTGATCCTGGGTTGGACATGTGAGATATTTTTATTTATTTATTTATTTAGAGACAGGGTCTCACAATGTAGTACTGGCTAGCCTGGAGCTCACTGTGTAGACCAGGCTGGCTTCAAACTCAGAGATCTGCCTGCCTCTTCCTCCCGAGTACTGGGATTAAAGTCATGTGCCACCACTCAAGTGGCATACAGGTGTGTTTTAATGACTATAAGCCCAGCTGTCTAAGAAGTGGAGCATCTTACCAGTGCTCCACCTACCTCAGCTCCACCCCAGGAGCCTTCGGGAGGACAGCTGAGGCAACAGAGCCCTTTCATTTCAGAATTTTTCACATTTTAGAATATTTGCATTTACATAAGAATAGAACTTGAGGGGCTGGAGAGATGGCCTAGTGGTTAAGAGCACCGACTGCTCTTGCAAAGGACCCGGGTTCAATCCACAGCACCCACATGGTGGCTGAGAACCATCTGTAACTCCAATTCCAGGAGAACTCCAGTTCCAGGGGAATCCGACACCCTCTTCTGACCTCTGCGGCATTGCACGACACGGGTGCACCTACATGCAGATAGTACATTCATATACATAAATAAATAGATAAAATTTAAAAAATAAAATAAAATAAAAGGATAGAACTTGAATGTAAACTGAAAATTTAGTTCTCTTTCATGCATACCTTACCTACACAGGCCAAAAGAAATCGTTTGGTTGTGAGCCCAAGCTTGTCAGCCGAAGCTGAAAGATATATTATTCAGTGTTCTTAGAGCACCTGCAAGTTTTTTTTTTTTTTTTTTTTGTTTTTTTGGTCTTTCTGAGATAGGGTCTCCTTATAGCCCCAGCTGGCCTGAAATTCGCTATATAGACCAGGCTGGCCTTGAACTCACAGAGATCCGCCTGCCTCTGCCTCCTAAGTGGACTACCATGCCCGGCAGAGCAGCTGCATTTTGATTGTGACCTGTCCCATGAAGTTGGTGTGGAGTTTTCTGCCTGTGTCTTCATGTTGGTGCTCAGAAAGTTTTAGACTTGGGAGGCTTTGGGATTTGAGTTTACAGATTTGGGCGCTTGCTCTAACTGGTGTTTTCTTGCTGACATCGTGTACAGGGAGATGGTTGAAGCTTATGCTTGTTTCCTCCAAACGCATGTGTGCTCACCTGCACCTGCTAGCAGTCAGCAGAGCAGCCTGACGCAGAGCTGGTTCGAGGAGAGCTGACTGCTCTCCACCTGTGCGCCTACTGATTGCTCTCCACCTGTGTGCCCACTGACTGCTCAGTGGCCACAGACAGCAGTACAGCTTTGAGCTCTGTTTTCTACCCGGAAGCCTCATGGATTCCTGTGTATCTTTAACCTTGCTCCACATCCCTCTGTGCCTTTTCCTCCTGCTCATAGGTCCCCGGCCTTGGTCTACTCCTGTCAGGAGGTGCTGCCTGCCCACAGGACATCTATACATGTGCCTCCCAGAATTTCTTCCTCTATGTTCTGTGGCACTCTCCTGTGCACTGCCCAAAAGAGGCTAAGATTTAGCTCTTCATGTCCAGCACTCTGGTACTCTTCCCCACCTCTCTCCCATTGACAAGGCCTCCTGCCAGGCCAAAGATTCTCTGGGGTAGGGCTTTTGAGCATGGGGTGTGTTTAATGCCCATCTTCTCTACCCAACTTGGCATGAAGAAGAGTTTGCTCCCTGCTGCCTATGCCATACAGAGAATGAATGAATGAGTGAATGAATGAATGAATGAATGAGTGAGTGAAGTGGGCTAGGCTTGGTCCACTGCATGGGCTCTGTTTTGGAGTATGGGCCTTTCCCGGGGTGGGTAGACTCAGTCACTGGGAAACATTCTCAGAAGTCCCCTTCATTAGGACTGACTGGGGACTTTTGCATGATGCTGCTTTGAAGGAATCCAAGAGTCTGTGTAGGTTAGGACTTTCATCTGAAGCAAGAGTGGACCCCACTGCCAGCGAACATCTGCCTGGAGGTGTGGGCAGCAGTTGTGAGTGGTCATTCTCATGTTTTCAGTAGAATATGCTGGTGTGGAATGCTGGGGTTTCTGTTGTTTCCAGGCTGGGCCATGTCTGCCTATGTAAGGGAAGGGAGCAAGGCCAGGGAGGAGAGACTCAGAACCCCAGCCTTGTCCTTGTCCCTTCCTCATCCTCTGGACCTGGGTTACTACCATTCCCTTTGATGGAGCAGGGACCACCTGGCTGAAATTTGGCAAGTGTTTGCCTAAAGCTTCCTTTCTACCTTCCTCACCTGTCAAGTGAGAGGACACCCCAACTCCAGTGAAGGATACCCTGTGGGTCCCCGGGACATCAATGCTGAGTAGAGATTAGCACGTGCTTTGATATTTTGTGTTTATTTAGGTGCCTGGCTGACTCATGCAGCTTTTGAAATATTGAGACTTCCACACATATTTTGTACTTACTGTTAAGTAATCTATTGATTTTGTGTATGTAAATGTGCATGTAGTATGTGTACATGTGTGTATGTGATGGATATCGGTGTTTATGCACATGCATGTGTGTGCATGTTTGCTTATGTGATGTGCACACACACATATGTGTGTGTGTGTGTGTGTGTGTGTGTGTGTGTGTGTGGGTGTAGGCCAGAGGTTGTTGTCAGGTGTCTTTCTCTATACTTGTCTACTTCATTTTGTGAGGCAGAGTCTTTTACTGAACTCAGAATTTGCCATTGGCTGGCTGGCTGGCTGGCTGGCTGGCTGACCATGAGGCCTCCCCAGCACGGAGCTAGAGTTAAAGACACACCTTGCTTTTTCACGGGTGCTGGGATCTGAACTCAGGTCCTCGTGCTTTCATGGAAAGTGCTTTACCCACTGAGCCATGCCCCTAGTCCTTACATTTCAAAATTATCAGTACATTGCCACAGCCTAGAGAATTTAACTCCATTCTGTTCTGTTTACATAAAAAGGATTTTTTTTTTAATTTTATTTTTTTTTCTTTTTTTTTTT
>VZQC01011130.1:1189714-1279561 GCA_009823505.1 Rhizomys pruinosus | reverse complement strand
GGTGTCAGATCTCCTGGAACTGGAGTTATAGATGGTTATTAGCCACCATGTGGGTGCTGGGAATTGATCCCAGGTCCTCTGCAAGAGCAGCCAGTGCTCTTAACCACTGAGCTATCTTTCCAGCCCCGACTTTTTTTTTGGTCTTTTTGAGACCTGTAGCCCCAGCTGTCCTGGAACTTGCTCTGTAGACCAGGCTGGCCTTGAACTCACAAAGATCCGCATGCCTCTGCCTCCTGAGTGCTAGGATTAAAGGCGTGCACCACCACCCCTGGCCCAGCCCCGACTTTTTAAGATAGGGTCTGTATTAGTCACTTTTCTGTTGCTGTGATAAAACACCATGACCAAAGGAACTTATAAAAGGAAGAGTTTATTTGAGTTTACGATTGACGGTTCCAGGGAATTAGAGTCCATTGTGTCGGGAGGCGTGTCGGCTGGAGAGGCATGGTGGCTGGAGCAGCAAGCCGAGGGTCACATCTCGCAATGAGCACAGGAGGCAAAGAGAGGGAGACTGTAGACCACAAGGCTTGTTAAAACTCACTAAGCCTGCCCCCAGTGACACACTTCCTCCAGCACGGCCACACACTCCAAGACCTCCAAAAACAGCGCCACCAACTGGAGACAAACGTCTGAATACCTAGAGCCTATGGGGGACACTCATTCAAACCACCACAGGGTCTTACTAAGTTTCCCAAGCTGGCCTTGAACTTGCTATGTAGCCCAAGCTGGCCTTAGCCTTCTAAGCAGTTGGGATGATAGGCCTGAGCCATCAGACCTGGTTGTTCTTTTTTGTGTGTGTGTTTTTAATTCTTTGTTTTGTGGTACTGAATACCTAGAACCTTGGGCATGCTAGGCCAGTAATGCTATACATGAGGCTCATGTCATCTGCCTGGTTTGAGTTCCAGGTCAGTCTGGGCTACATGAAACCCTACCTTAAAGTCATTCAGTGGCTGAGGATGTGGCTCAGTGGTGGAGCAATTTCCTAGCATAGTCAAGGCCTGGGTTCAGTCTCCTGCATAGCAAGTCACTGAGGACTGATTTCTACAGGACATCTAAGCCATTCTGCTCCCTGTGGTGACAGCAGTGTGATAGCAGCAGGAGCCTTCCTCAGGGTTTTTTTGTTTTTTTGTTTGTTTGGTTTTTTTGTTGTTTGTTTTGTTTGAGACAGGGTCTCCCTGTAGCTCTGGCTGTCCTGGAACTCACTCTGTAGACCAGGCTGACTTTGAACTCACAGAGATCCTCCTGCCTCTGCCTCCCAAGTGCTAGGATTAAAGGTGTGCACCACCACATCTGGCAGGGTTTTTTTTTTAATGTAGTATATGTGCCTGTTCATGTTCATGTGTGCTCACATGTGCGCTCATGCCAGGGAGCAGGGCTAGAGGACAACTTGAGACATTATCTGTCAGGGGCCTCCTTTCCTTTTTTGAGACAGGGTTTGTTCCTGATGCCTAGGGCTCTCTGGCTAGGTTAGGCTGGCTGGCCATCGAGCTCCAGGGACCTCCTGTCTCTAACCACATGCCATCGTACCTGGCTTTTTATTTGGGTGCTAGGGACCAAACAAGCATCTTCATGCTTGCATGGCAGGTGCTTCACGGGCTAGGCCTTCCCCATCCCCCACAACCATGTCTAGTGCAGATGTCTTTTGCACAAATAGTGAATGTGAATGCATTTTGGCTCCTTGAACTAACTGTGGCTCTTGGTCTTCCTAGATATTTAACATGAAGTGACTGTAGGTGGTTTTTCCCTCCTGAGTGGACCCTGAGAGCCCCATCATCGACTTGGACCTCCATCTGCCCCTCTTGTGCTTTAGGCCTGAAAAGGTGTTGGTGGTATGTTGTCTCCAGGGCAACACGTGCTGATCAGCAAAGAGGAGTGCTAGAATTAGATATATTTAAGCTGCAGGTTGCAATGCACAGAGCCATGGGCTGCAAGTTGTAGCCCAGTGGTGGAACACTTGGCTAGTTTGCATGAGCCTTCGGGTTTGATTCTCTGTACCCCACCTGCAAATGCAGAACCAGGAACCCATGGATTCAAAATACATGGGTTTGTGCTTAGAGTTGAACACGTGCAGTGGTGTCTGTAAGCAACACTTTGTATGGAGTCTTAGGTGGCTTTGGTTTGGGTAGATGAAGTGGGGAGACTGGGCTAAAAGCTGCCTCGTTCTGTGTGTGCATGGGCAGTGTACAAGTGTTTTGAGTTTTCTGTTTCCAGCTGGAAGCATGCAAATGATGCTGCTGCTCCCTCAGATCCTGACCCGCATTTTGACAGAGCAGCGCATCGTGTTCTTCTCCTCAGACTGGGCCCTGCTGACGCTCACCACAGAGTGCTTCGCGATCTACCTTCACCCTCTGCGGTGGCAGCACAGCTTTGTGCCCATCCTGTCGGGCCAGATGCTGGACTTTGTCATGCCTCCCATGTCTCTCCTTATGGGCTGCCATCTCGACCACTTTGAAGAAGTCAACAAGGTTAGGTAGAGAACCTTGATTTGGAACATTAAACTGTGACTCCATTGAAAGGCAGGTGGGAAACTGCATTTGAAAGTGCTCTGTGCCTTGCGCACACAGGCCCCAGGTTCCATTGTCAGCACTGCAGATGAAAAGCAAATGAAGAAAGTGCTTGCACTGAGGAGAACACCATGGTTATCTTTAGGCTCTTGTGCTAGGGAGCTATGTGGCATGCATGTGCACACATGTACACATGGTACACTGTCTTTTCTGCCCAGGGTGCCATGTGCACATGTGTAGTTTCATTTGTTCTCACACCTCCCTCTCTGGCCTCAGGGTGTGTTGGAGGTCAAAACCATGTCATTTCAAGGACCAGAGCCTATGTTCCCTCCCAACTACTTAAGTTCAGAGTTGCACTGGTGGCTTGCAGTGATCTTCCAGGTGCAGAGACATGCAGGCGCTAGAGTGGTGGAACCCACTGTCAAGTCTAGCCTTGCTGCTAATTACCTCTGCAACCTTGGGTGAATTACTGTGAAGTGAGGCAGGTGTGTGCCTTTGTGGGAAGGACTCCAAGCTGAGGCAGCTTACATGTCCCTGTGGCACCTGGCATGTGGCTGGCTCATAGATGACAGCTCTACTGTCACTGCAACATGTTTTCTGCTTTTCTGTTTTAAATTTTCCCGTTGTGGTCTGTTAACACTAGGAGACATCCCGAGTCTGGCTGTTTACACTCTGTGTGGCTGATGCGTGTTGAAACAGTGAACCCCTTCCTGTCCTAGTCCTCTAAGGACAGCAAGTATGTCAACTTCGTTGCTACAACGAGCAGTAGGCAGCATGTAATAGCACTTGACATGCCATGGCATTTGTTAGAACGTCATTAAGTGGGAGCTGACATTTGTTTGTTTGTGACAATCTCCCTCTAATGCCCAGGTTGGCCTGGAACTCACTGTGTACCTAAAGATGTCCTTAATCTCTCAGCAGTCCTGCCTTAGCTTCCCGAGTCCTGGGATTACAGGTGTACACCACTGTGCTTGGCTGTGGTGTGTAATTACATGCTGATCTGTCATGGATTCGGGGTGGATTTTGTGCTGTGGCTAGCAAGTAGTAGGCAGGGTGGATTTTTGTTCTTGTCTTTTTAAAAAATTATTTTATTTTTATTTTATATACATAAGTATATTGCTTGCATATAGGTAGGTGTACCTGTGTTGTACAAAGCCTTGGAGGTCAGAAGAGGGTGTCAGATCCCCTGGAACTGGAGTTAAGGATGGTTGTTAGCTACCATGTGGATGTTGGGAATTCAGGTCCTCTGTAAGAGCTGCTGCTGCTCTTAACCACTGACCTATCCCACCCCCTTGTTCTTGTCTTTTGATACAGGGCTTCCCTTTTGCTCCAGGTGGCCTGGAACTCAGAGATCTGCCTGCCTTTGCCTCCCTAGTGCAGGCATTAAAGGCGTGCAGCACCATTCCTGGCTAGATTTGGGTTTGTTTATAAATGAATTTCTTAAATTTTATTTTTGTATGTGTATGAATGTATTTATTCACTGACTGTTCTTCCTGAGGACCTGGATTTGAATCCTAGCACCCACATAGCAGCTAACAACTGTCCATCTGAGGTGCTTCTGGCCTTTTCCAAGGCAGATGCTGTAGGAGTTGAGAATGCAGTTAGTCTTCCTGTAGCATTCATAGCCTTTAAGGTTGTCAGGCTTGCCAGCAAGTAAGTGTCCTGTGTGTGTGTGTGTGTGTGTGTGTGTGTGTGTGTGTGTGTGTGTGTGTTTGAAGTAGGTCTTACTCTAGAACTTGTTGGCTGGCCTTGAACTTACGACCCTCCTGCCTCTCCCTCCATAGTTATGGAATTACATGCACTACCAATCCATACATTTAACTTTTTGTTGTTGTTGTTGTTTGTTTTTTGAGACAGCTGGCCTGGAACTCACTATCGTAGATCAGGCTGGCCTTGAACTCACAGAGATCTACTTGCTTCTACCTTGGTATTAAAGGTGTGTGCCACCATGACCGGCTTACCTTTAAGTTTTTGTTCTGAGCAGTTTACATATAGACAGAACTAGGCATCCAGTGGATGACTGGTGTTCTTCACACTCCCTGACAGCGTAATGTCAGCCTGTCCTCCAGCACCATTTCTTGGAGGTTTAAAGGAAATCACTGCCAGTGTGTCCCCTGGGTGTCCAGAAGGGCTGGAATGCTGGGCTGGCCTATCTCTCTGTGAGGGACAAGCAGGGGGCAGGCTTCTGTGTTCTTGCCAAAGCCAGTGATTCACCAGGGGGAAAAGGCCTTTAGCTGGGTTTGGTGGCGCATGCCTTTAATCCTAGCACTTGGGAGGCAGAGGCGGGTGGATCTCTGTGAGTTCAAGGCCAGCCTGGTCTACAGAGTGGGTTCCGGGACAGCTGGGCTATAGGAAGACCCTGTCTCAAAAAAAAAGAAAAGAAAAGAAAAGAAAAGAAAAGAAAAGGCTGTTAAGACCTCCAAGGGAAGGTTAGGAATGGAAAAACCTCACTCTGTGCACCTTATGAATCAGAGAAAATAGGCAGTGCTCTGAAGTCTAAAATTGTTCCTTTTTTTAGTGACTGAGGAAAGACCACTGGGTTTGAACTCTTTAGGCAGGAAGATTTTTTTGGTGTACTTAGCAATTCCGGTCAGCAGTTTTTTTTTTTAATTTTATTTATTTTTGTATGTGTATGAATGTACTGTCTGCATGTAGGTTTGTGCACCCGTGTTGTGCAATGCTGCAGAGGTCAGAAGAGGGCGTCGGATTCCCCTGGAACTGGAGTTGAAGACAGTTCTCAGCCACCATGTGGGTGCTGGGGATCAAACCTGGGTCCTCTGTAAGAGCGGTTGGTGCTCTTGACCGCTAGGCCATCTCTCCAGCCCCTTGGTAAGCAGTCTTATAGGAAACTTTCTTGGTGATTTATGTATTCTGCTACATTCCAGGAACAGTGTTTTGGGTTTGTTTGGGTGTTTTGTTTCCTGTGGCTGGTGATAGGATCAGCAGAAGGGGCTAGGAGGGTCCTTGTAGCACCCTAAAGAGGTGCCAACTGCACACACCCGACATTGACACAGGGGACAGTGCTGCATTTGCCCTGTCAGGTGTGGACCAAGAGAAAGCCGTTTTATGCATCTATCATATGCTACCCAAGGAGAGAGGGCAGAGCCAAAGGCAGAAGAATGGCACCTTCAGAGCCTGTCTGTGTCCCCTCTGAGCCTTGAGTCTCAGAGCCCAGCGCAATGCTCATGCCTGTGACTAAGACTTTATGAGAAACTATGTGCAGATATCAGGAATTCTACCTGTGTGTGGTCACTTAGCTATGGGTCCTGGGTGGCAGAGCTGCAGAGCTGGCGGGACAGCCAAGTGATAACACTCGTCTTTGAGTGTGGGTGGTGCACTTGTGGAGTTCTGGAATGTTCCCTCAGGGTGCCATGAAGTACTGCATGTAGTGCTTGTAGCAGGGTTGGTAGAAACTTGCCAGCAGACCATGGTGTTTTGGTTCAGAGAAGTCCAGTGGTCCCTCCACACAGTGGACCCTCCCCACAGTGGTCCCTCCACACAGTGTTCCCTCCACATGGTGGTGCCTCCACACAGTGTTCCCTCCACATGGTGGTCCCTCCACACAGTGGTCCCTCCACACAGTGGTCCCTCCCCACAGTGGACCCTCCACGCAGGGTCCCTCCACACAGTGGTCCCTCCCCACAGTGGACCCTCCCCACAGTGGTCCCTCCACACAGTGGACCCTCCCCACAGTGGACCCTCCCCACAGTGGACCCTCCACACAGTGGTCCCTCCACACAGTGGACTGCTCAGCCTTCAGAAGAAGGGGGGTTCTGATCCCTGCTGCAATCCAGACATGCCTCTAAGACAATGCTCAGTGTCAAGACACACTGTAAGCACACTCATGTGAGCTTCTTAGCATAGTCAAATTCAGAGACCCCAAGTGGGATGGGGGTGCCAAGGGCTAAAGGCAGGGGAAAGTGAGTTAGTGCTAGTGGGGACAGAGGTTCTGTTTGGGATCAGAAGGGTTCTGGAGATAGGTGGTGGGGATGGTTG
This sequence comes from Rhizomys pruinosus, assembly GCA_009823505.1. NCBI lineage: Eukaryota > Metazoa > Chordata > Mammalia > Rodentia > Spalacidae > Rhizomys > Rhizomys pruinosus. The sequence goes on along the minus strand of VZQC01011130.1, from coordinate 1,273,064 downwards.
TACAACTCTGTGAATGCAACTGACACAATGGTGAAATGCTTGTTGTGGCCAGCCAGGGATAGTCTACATAGCGTTCCAGGCCCGCTGGGCTACATAATGAGACCCTGCCTCAAAATCTCCCCTCCTCTGCAAAAAAGGTGCATGGAAAATCAGACTCTTACACTGACTTCTGCCTTCCAGGAAGCTGATGGTTTGGTCCTGATAGATATTGACCATGGAAGCATTACCTGTTCTAAGTCTTCTGATGAGGACGTGGACATCCCTGACGTCGCCCTTCTGCCAGCACAGACGTTCATTCAGAGGTAATGCAAAATGGCATGTGTGTGAGCATGTGCTCAAATTCCATATTTGCCACTGTTCATGGTTTTTTTTTCTAATTTCATATTGTTGATAGATGCTTTATATAGTTAGGGTTTGAACATTATTTGTAAATATTTTTAATAAAAGTGATTTGTCTTTATTCTGATCTTTTCTAAATGTGAGTTGTATCCTCACAGAGTCGGGGGACAGGGCCACCCCTAGGAGGCCTCCTGATGCTGTGTCCAGGTTTAGAAAGTGGCAACAGGAGAGGTCTTGACGCCTGTCAGTTCTCATGGACAAGTTCAGCTGCCACTGTCCCTGGTAGGTAGGTCACAGAAATGACACTGAGGATGGGGGACAGTGGTCAAATGTGGCAGAGATCTCAGGCTTTGTGGCAAAGCAGCAGGCTGGACTGTTTCTGCTGAGGCCAGAGATGTGGCTCTGTAGGTCTGAGGCTAATCCTGGGGTCTTGCTGTGCAGCCCTGGTTGCTCTGGGTGGTTGTCAGTCCGTAGCACATGCTGCTTCAGTCTGGTGAGGGTTGGGGTACAGGAGAGCCACCATACCTGGCTTCTCATTAGTGATTTTCTTCCTAAGACCAGGGGTCTTGTGCATGCTAGGCAAGTGCTCTGCCACTGAGTTACAGACATTGTTTTTGAGACAGGATCTCATTGTGTAGCCTAGGCTGGCCTTAAAATCCCAATCTTCCTGTCTCTACCTCCAAGTGCTGAGGACGTTCTCATGCCCACTCCTTTTGGTCTTCCTGTTGGGGGAACTGGGTTGGGAGGCCAGGGCAGTGGTTCAGGCCTGTGGGCTGGGCTTTCATGATCTCTCGTTCTGACCTTGTTATTGGATATTTCTTCTTCCTGGATTTTTTTTTTTTGCTAGTTAGGGTAAAGCAGCCCCAATATGAAAATTCAAAATTCTAAATGCTTGGGCCGGGCGTGGTGTTGCACACCTTTAATCTTAGCACTTGGGAGGCAGAGGCAGGCAGATCTCTGTGAGTTCAAGGCCAGCCTGGTCTACAGAGTGAGTTTCAGGCCAGCTGGGACTAAAGGGAGACCCTGTCTCAAAAATACCAAAAAAAAAAATTCTAAATGCTTCAAAAATCTATCACTTTTTGAGTGCCAACATGAGGGGAGAATCTCACACTTGATCTCATGTGACAGGTTGTGTTTAAAACACAGGTTCACTAAGGTCCTGTGTAAGATTGCCTTCAGTCTTTGTCTATTGGTGTGCAAGAAACATAAAGAAATTTTGTGTTTAGGTGTGGGCTGACCTCCAAGATGTATTGTGGGTACATGCAAATATTTAGAAAAATCTCACATTTAACTGAATAGATGGTGTAGTAGTTAATGTCAACTGCTCTTAAAAATCTCACACATGCGGGGCGTGGTGGCTCATGCCTTTAATCCTAGCACTTGGGAGGCAGAGGCAGGCGGATCTTTGTGAGTTCAAGGCCAGCCTGGTCTACAGAGCGAGTTCCAGGACAGCTGGGGCTACAGGGAGACCCTGTCTCAAAACGACCAAAAAAAAAAAAAAAATCTCACACTTGCCACCTTTAATCCCAGCACTTGGGAGGCAGAGGCAGGCAGATCTCTGTGAGTTCAAGGCCACCTGGTCTACAGGGTGTAGTTCCAGGACAACTGGGGCTACAGGGTGACCCTGTCTCAAAAACACTAAAACAAAACAAAAAATTTAAACTTCAAGGGCTTTTATTTTTGGAGGGCTTGGGGCTCGCTGCTTTACTGCACACGAGGCCAGTGCTGTATACTGCGCCATGCTCGGCTGAAGCATTCGGGTTGGGGAGCTCAGCTTGCATGTAGGAGTACAAGTTCTAGTACTATTTTTTCCATCATCAGAAGTTCAAAAGACCCCAAAGCCAAGTTACGGGAGCATGGTGACTTTGCCCTCTGTAGCTGCAGGAGCTAGAGTCCCAGCTGCCCTGCAGTCTCCTGGAGGTTTGGGTGGGGCTTCTGAGTACGTTCTTACATACCTCTAGGTAAGCAGCATTACTCCCTTGGCAGGGGGCCAGGGCCTTCCAAGCTGACCTGGCCAGTGGTGGCTTCTCCATCCCTTGCTTTGGCTGAAGATTCTAACTGTGTTGACATTGTTTGCTTTCCAGAGGCAAATGCAGAGGTGTGCTCCCCAGAACAGCCTTGTGGGATGGAGTGGGTGTCTTATACAAGCTCATCATGGGACTTCATTTTATGAACCTGACTTCTACCCCCTGATCCAGGCCATGGTATACAGATACATACAGATATCTGGCCAGAGGGATGCAGGGCAATGGTTTCTGCTCCCCAGATTCTCCCTAGAGGCCCTCAGCCATGCTGCTCTCCCTGTCTTCTGTCTTGTCACACTGATAAGTGTTCATTTGCCACTGTCCAACCTTCTTGGGGTCAGGGATAAGGACCCCTAGTCAGCTGTGCTGGCTCAGTGTGCGAGTGGGAGGGAAGGACAAGATTCGGGGGCAGTGGGCAGCTTCTCCTCTAGACCTGACTGTCCCATCGCAGAGGGCTCAGGAAGATGCTGCCCGTATAGGTGGTGCCCGTGTGTGCTCTGTGCAGGGAGCTGTGATGTTCTGTCCCTGCAGTGTCCGGTTTTATGTTATGCCTGGTAAAAATCAGTTTGGCATCAACATACACCAACAGGTTGGCCAGGGCTGGGACACAAGCCTCAGGGCAGCTTCTCAGAGTGTTAGGAGTGAATCCCAGCCCCACCTAAGCCTACACTGGCTTCTGAGGCCACAGATCATCTTGAGTCATGCTGGCCCAGCAAGCTCACCAGGCTCTTGGGCATCCAAGAGCCTCTCCTCCGCTGGACCTCCGCAACCTTCTGCTCCACTGGCCTGCTTCTCACAGGGCAGGTTCATGGCTGTCTCCTACAGGCTCTTCCCTTCTCACAGCCTCAGCCTCTGTATCTTCATCGTCTCCTACTCTGAGGCTGACTTGTCTGCTTTCTGTTTCCTCCACCTTGGAGCCCAGTGGAACCTTTTCCTGCTCCGTACTCAGAACCATGCTGGCCCACGATGGGTGAGCAAGGAACAAATATGTGGTTAAACCTGTAGATTTGGCACCAGGTGGATCTCAGTGAGATCAAGGCCAGCCTGGTCCCTCTCAAACCCTACACTTGAATGATGTTGGGAAGACCAGCCTTGGTGGCTCTGGGCGAGTCCTTCAATTCTGCATGAGGACCTTCAGATGAACCCGTGGCTGTCTCTTACCAGGGCATAGACTGGTGCAGAGGGCCTTCCAAACCTGTGCAGGCAGGGGATACTGAAGGGCAGCCTTGCTGAGCTGACTTGCCTCCTAGCAGCCCTGACCAGCAGTCCAGGAGGGGCGTAAATAGGAAGCACCTTATGTGATGGAGGGCGCCTGCTCCTGCTAGGTAGGCCTGCGTCTGAAGCAAGGCCTTCATGTGGTGATATCTGAAGGTGAATGAGCTTTGGCAGCCCTGGATTTTTAATGCCCTCCAAGTTGTTGGCAGGCACCCAGCATCCTAAACCGCATGGCTGCCCGGCTTCTTCACACCCAGGTGCTCTAGCTTAGTGTGTTTCCTTTCAGGATCCAGAGCCTCCAGCTGCACCCTGAGCTGTACCTTTCACACCTGAGCTCCAGCACAGACCTGAATGAGGGCCGTGCCCGCCACAGAGCCTGGCAGCAGACACTCAACTGCAAGATCCAGCACATCACCTTGCAGCTGCTTGTCAGCATCTTCAGGTATTCCAAAGAGCACTAGAACATCCAGAGTGGCCTAAAGTTGGGCCAGGGAGCTCATTCTGCACAGCGCCCCCTACGAGCAGAGTAGGAGGCCTACTGGGAGTCCTAGGGTTACTCTGACCCTGGCCAGCACCCTTCTACCCCTACCGTCTTTCTTTCCTGTCACCTGCCATTTGGATGGCTGCTTCTGAGGCATCCTCCTGAGAGATGGTGTCTGATAGAAAACCTGCCTGGAGACCTGGTAAGTGCCTGTGTGTGTTGGCAAAGGGCTTGGGGTCAGTTCAGGACATGTCTGTCCCTAGATGTGAAGGGATGGTTGGGTCATTTCCAAGAGACTTGAAAACCAGAGAATGCACCCAGGACGGATGAGTGTGTGGGGACAACTGTCAGAAAGCTGCTTCTTTGTCATTCTGTCACTGTCACTGACTGTTGCATGCCAGCGCTACTTTAGCTCTAGACGAGCGTCGCTTAAATAGCCAGATAGTCTGTACTGTATGTAGCAGCATGGGCACTGAGCTGTTACTTCTGGCCTAAGCATGCAGTCACTTAAGGAGTGATGTTGGAACCTGGGGCCTTTGCGTTCTTTGAACTCTTTCTTCTCCTTCTCTTGCAGTGTACTTTCCCTCTTCCTGTTGCTTTCCTGCTGCATCCAAAGCAAAGGACGCACTGCCTCCTGTCGCTGGCTCTCATCTGTTCTGCAGGGCCTTCCACTCAGGAGGGTTAGTGCGGAGCCCATGGACTTCCCAGTACTCTTTTCCAAACTGAAACTTCAGCAACCTTGTCTTTATCTTCATTTTCATAACGCAAATTTATTAGGAAGAAAATGAGATGATGTGTTAAAGACAAGCTCTGTGTTCTCTTTGCTCAGAGCTGGGTAATTAGCATGGCCCTACTATTTCCTTATATTCTCTGGAAACAAATCTTTCATGATTAAGGTGGTAAACAAAAAAATGAAACAAAAGAAAATTTTTAGCCAAGTGTGGTGGTGGTGAACGCCTGTAACCCAGAACTGGTGAGTTAGAGCGGGAAGATCAGGAGTTCAAGGTGAGCCTCAGACACATAGTGAGTTAGAGCGGGAAGGTCAGGAGTTCCAGGTGAGCCTCAGACACGTGGTGAGTTAGAGCGGGAAGGTCAGGAGTTCAAGGTGAGCCTCAGATACATGGTAGGTTAGAGCGGGAAGATCAGGAGTTCAAGGTGAGCCTCAGACACGTGGTGAGTTAGAGCTGAAGGTCAGGAGTTCAAGGTGAGCCTCAGACACATGGTGAGTTAGATCAGGAAGGTCAGGAGTTCAAGGTGAGCCTCAGACATGTGGTGTGTTAGAGCAGGAAGGTCAGGAGTTCAAGGTGAGCCTCAGGCATGTGGTGAGTTAGAGCGGGAAGGTCAGGAGTTCAAGGTGAGCCTCAGACACATGGTGAGTTAGAGCTCAGCTTGAGGTAAATCAGACCCTGACTCAAAAAACAAAATAACGGAAACAAAATCCTATATAATATTGACAAATTTATTTTTATTTTCTTTTTAAGTATATCTATCTATATATATTTATATATGTTTTTTAAGATTTATTTTGAATTTTTACTTAATGCATGCAGATGCCTGAGGAGGCCAGAAGAGGGCATCAAAGTGTCCTGGAATGGAGTTACAGGTGCTGGGACAGAACTTGATTCCTCTGGAAGAGCAAGAAGTGCTCTTAACCCTACTGAGTCATTTCTTTAGTATCAACATTTTAGGCTTAAAAAATTTATTATTTTTACTTAATGTGTATGAATATATTACCTGAATCTGTGTAAGTGCACCCGTGCAATGCAATGCCTGTGGTCAGAAAAGGGTGTTGAATCCCCTGGAACTGGAGTTACAGATGGTTGTTAGCCACCATGTGGGTGCTGAATTGAACCCAGGTCCTCTGCAAGAGCAGCCGGTGCTCTTAACCATTGAGCCATCTCTCCAGCCTCAGCTTTTTGTTTTATTTTATTTTTTCTCACCATGTAGCCCTACCTGTCCTGGAACTCCCTATGTATACTGGGATGGCCTCAAACTCACAGAGATCCTCCTGCCTCTGAGCCTTAAGTGGTGAGATTAAAGGCATACAACCACCATACCAAGTGAGGGTTTTTTTTGTTTTGTTTTGTTTTTGTCTTTTCAAGACAGAGTCTCCCTTGAAGCCCCAGCTGTCCTGGAATTCTCTCTGTAGACCAGGCTGGCCTTGAACTCACAGAGATCTGCCTGCCTCTGCCTCTGCCTTCCAAGTGCTAGGATTAAAGGCATGTGCCACTATGCCCAGCTCCAAGTGAGATTTTTTTTTTTCATTTGTTTTTTTGAGACAGGGTCTCCCTGTAGCTCCTGCTGGCCTGGAACTCACTCTGTAGACTAGGATGGCCTTGAACTCACAGAGATCCGCCTGCCTCTGCCTCCCAAGTGCTAGGATTAAAGGCGTGTACCACCACGCCCGGCTGTGAATTTATAGAGCTCTGTGTCCCTAGATGAATAAAGAACTGAGGCTCAAGGGGGAAGGTGATCTTTCTAGTTAGGGCAGTGATGACCAACCACAGTCTATCCTGATGCTGTTATTGTTCTGGGGTTAGACTAAGCCTTGGAAGGTGTATTTCTTGCCATCATTCTGCTTCTGAAGGTGAAGTGTTTTTATGTGTAATACTTCGGCACTTGCCCTGTCTGCTCTTTGCTAGGGATGTGAAGAATCACTTGAATTATGAGCACCAAGTATTCAACAGTGAAGAGTTTCTCAAGATGAGAGCAGCAGGGGACCAGCAGTTTTATAAGCAGGTAAGAGGGTGGGATTGTTATTTATTATTTTTATGTGTATGTGTATATTGGCTGCATGTGTATAAGTGCACTCATGTTGTATAATGCTCATGAAGTCAGAAGAGGGTTGGATTCTACTGGAACTGGAGTCACACATGGTTGTTATCTGCCATGTGGGTGCTGGGAATCAAACCCAGGCCCTCTGTGCTCTTAATTGCTAAGCCATCTCTTCAGCCCCTATTTTTTTTTGTTGTTGTTGTTTAATTTTTGTTTTTTTAATATGTTTTTTATTTGATTTTTTTAACAGTAAGTAATAAGTAATGAGTACAAGCATCCTTCATGTAAAATCAATTTGCAAGCAGCTATGCCCAAACCCACACAGCCCAAGGCTCCCACCATCCAGCTGGAGGGGCTTGTATGTACAATCATGTTGATCAAATAAGCATCCAGTCTATATTGCTGTAGTTTTACCATTCACCCCAATCACAGCCCTTACATTCTACCATGCCCCCCCCCTTCTGCAGATTGTTTCCTAGGGGGCACAGGTGGGTGAGAATCAAAACAGTCTACTTTCTCTGGAGATGTTGTTTTGGACTCTGATCAGTTCAGTCTGTTTCCTTTCATGGGTTGGCAGTCTATCCAGGAATAACCTTTTAATTCTACTAATGAAGTACAAGCAATTAGATATATAGGCATTTAAACAGTACTAATTATTATGGTAGGTTACTTTGGTATAGATACAGATGTTTGGATGGTATGCTAATCCATGAACTATAGCTTTTCTGTAAAAGATGACAAGATCTTACTATGGCTTATAACATCTCCTAACCACTAGAGGATGTAAGCTTGTTGTATCAGCCGTGAATTATTCCTCCAAGGAGAGAGCTAATAGCCAATTAGATTTGGGATATACAGGCATATGGCTGCCACTGCTGCACAGTATTTCCAGGCAGGTGAGGTGTAGCTGGTGCTGACAGAGGAGTCTTGCTTGACTCAAGGAGACCTATATTTGCTTTATTGGTTTAGTGGCCTTTGGTAACACTCTCTGGCCAACTGTACACTTGCAAGTGTGGTCTCAATACATCATTTTCCCATGCTTACACCAGGTCATTCGACAGGCAGGTCCTTACCACCTCTCTTCTTGCAGGTATCCCAGTTTACAGGCAAAAAGCCTTTACATTTTTGGGGGCTTGGTTCCCCTGGCCAACATCTCCTTGGCAGAATAATCCATTGCTGATATCAGAGCTCTCCTCTATTAATATATTTTGCTTAATTTCACAGTTTATAAAGACTTTAGTATTATACTTGGCTCTGAATAGAGAATAATCCTTTCACAGTTCCTATGTCTATTAGTCAATTAAAGAAAGCAGTTATACCATTTTTTTTGTTTTGTTTTGTTTTGTTTTGAGATGATCTCACTATGTAGCCTTGGCTGGCCTGGAACTTGCTATGGTAGACTAAACAGGCCTTGAACTCACCAAGATCCACCTGCCTCTGCCTCCCAAGGTCTGGGATTAAAGGCATATGCTGGGGCTGGAGAGATGGCTCAGCAGTTAAGAGCACTGACTCTCTTGGAGAGGACCCAGGTTTGAATCCCAGCACCCACATGGCGGCTAAGAACCGTCTTTAACTCCAGTTCCAGGGGAATCTGATGCCCTCTTCTGACCTCCGCAGCATTGCATGACAGGGGTGCACCAACCTACATACAGACAGTACACTCATACACATAAAAATATAAAAATAAAAAAGGTATATGCTGCCATGCCCAACCTGTGTAACATTATTTTTTTAATTTTAAGTTTGCAAGAGTAAACAGTACTTAGGCTAGAGAGCTGGCTCAGCAGTTAAGAGCACTGGTTGTTCTTGTAGAAGACCCAGGTTCGATTCCTAGCACCCATATGGTGGCTAACAACCACCTGTAACTCTAGTTCTACGGGAATCCAATACCCTCTTCTGATCTCCATGGACATTGCACAATCTGGGTACACCTTACCAACATGCAGGCAATACACACATACACACAAAATTAAAAAATAATAAATAGCTGGGTGTGTTGGTGCACATCTTTATAAATTTTTTTAATTTTTTTTTTTCTGTCTGCATGCAAGTTTGTGCACCCATGTCGTGCAATGCCGCGGAGGTCAGAAGAGGGTCTCGGATTCCCCTGGAACTGGAGTTCTCCTGGAATTGGAGTTTCAGAAGGTTTTCGGCCACCATGTGGGTGCTGGGGATCGAACCCGGGTCCTCTGTAAGAGCGGTCGGCGCTCTTAACCGCTAGGCCATCTCTCCAGCCCTAATTTTATTTTTTATGTGTATGAACGTACTGTCTGCATGTAGGTCTGTGCACCCATGTTGTGCAATGCCACGGAGGTCAGAAGAGGGTCTTGGATTCCCCTGGAACTGGAGTTCTCCTGGAATTGGAGTTACAGATGGTTCTCAGCTGCCATGTGGGTGCTAGGGATCTAACCCGGGTCCTCTGCAAGAGCAGTCAGTGCTCTTAACCACTAGGCTATCTCTCCGGTCCCATGAGTATGGATGGTTTTTTAAAAATTTTTATTTATTCTTGTATGTGTATGAATATACTGTCTGCATGTAGGTTTGTGCACCCGTGTCGTGCAATGCCTCGGAGGTCAGAAGAGGGTGTCGGATTCCCCTGGAACTGGAGTTAAAGATGGTTCTCAGCTGCCATGTGGGTGCTGGGGATAGAACCCGGGTCCTCTGCAAAAGCAGTTGGTGCTCTCAACTGCTAGGCCATCTCTCCAGCCTGGTGGTGCACATCTTTAATGTCAGCACTGGGGAGGCAGAGGCAGAGGCAGAGGCAGAGGCAGGCAGATCTCTGTGAAATCAAGGCCAGCCTGGCCTACATAGTGAGTTCCAGGCCAGTTGGGTCTACAGGGAGACCCTGTCTCAAAAAGACAAAATAAAATAAAATATTTTTTAAAAAGTAACTATTACTCTTTACCACTGAGCCATCTCCCCAGCCCTCATCTCTCATTTTAAATTAGCTTTTAGAGTATAGTTTACATAGAGTAAAAGATACATTAAGTCTGTGGTTTGAAGGACTGTGACGCACCTGGGTGACTACACTCTCAGTCAGGATGTCAGTGCCCGCTGCTCCCTGTTTCCGTCTTCCACACTGGCTCAGGCAGCCTCTGACTACTCAGTCTGTGGGGAGGACTGGTCTTCTGAGAGTTTCCTGTTGTTGCTATTCTGGTCCTAGCTCTGTTGGCTCCTTTCTTCTCTCTGGGACTGACTCTTGGGCTGTGTCTCAGTAGTGCTCCCTCTTCTCCCTTGGCCATGTCCCAGGGTGGAGCAGAACCTGTTGTTTGTGCTCATCTCTTAGTGAGCATTTCCTCCATCACACAAAGAAATACCCTGGGTTTTACTCTGGCTCCAGCGGGCAGTCCTGTGAAAGCCTGATAGGTTTTTCACACCTTTGAGTTGAGAACAGCCTCTTTCCAGGATATAGGTTAGCCATTCACTGAGTAGCATGTGGGCCCTTTGTGGTCCAACCCAGCCAGCACTCTCCCCCTGGCCATGGGGCCTTCATGAGCTCCTACCCCTTGTGAGCTCAGAGATTGTTCAGCTTCTCAGACCTCTGCCTGGTTCTGCATACTTTGTTGTTGTTGGAGTTTTTTTTTTTTTTTCCTTTTCTTTTGGAGACAGGGTCTCCCTGTAGCCCCTAGCTGTCCTAGAACTTGCTACATAGACCAGGCTGGCCTTGAACTCACAGAGATCTGCCTACCTGGTTCTGCATAGATTTACTCTGAGACTGAGCCCTTAGTATTCTATAGCACATATCAGGGAGTGAAAGACAGGAACCAGGGCCCAGAGGGAAGCCTGGAATGCCAAGATCCCAGAGGAAAGGAAAGCCTGGAATGCCAAGTTCCCAGAGGAAAGCCTGGAATGCCAAGTTCCCAGAGGGAAGCCTAGAATGCCAAGTTCCCAGAGGGAAGCCTGGAATGCCAAGTTCCCGGAGGGAAGCCTGGAATGCCAAGTTCCCAGAGGGAAGCCTGGAATGCCAAGTTCCCGGAGGGAAGCCTGGAATGCCAAGTTCCCAGAGGAAAGCCTGGAATGCCAAGTTCCCAGAGGGAAGCCTGGAATGCCAAGTTCCCAGAGGAAAGCCTGGAATGCCAAGTTCCCAGAGGAAAGCCTGGAATGCCAAGTTCCCAGAGGGAAGCCTGGAATGCCAAGTTCCTGGAGGGAAGCCTGGAATGCCAAGTTCTCCAGAGGGAAGCCTGGAATGCCAAGTTCCCAGAGGGAAGCCTGGAATGCCAAGTTCCCAGAGGGAAGCCTGGAATGCCAAGTTCCTGGAGGGAAGCCTGGAATGCCAAGTTCCTGGAGGGAAGCCTGGAATGCCAAGTTCCCAGAGGAAAGCCTGGAATGCCAAGTTCCCAGAGGGAAGCCTGGAATGCCAAGATCCAGAGGAAAGGAAAGCCTGGAATGCCAAGTTCCCGGAGCGGAAGCCTGGAATGCCAAGTTCCTGGAGCCGGAAAGCCTGGAATGCCAAGTTCCTGGAGGGAAGCCTGGAATGCCAAGTTCCACGCTGTTGCTGAGCTGGTAGACATCTGGTCTGGTCCAGATACAGGGACCTTCTGGAATCTTGGGCTTCTGCCCTCCTGCCCTGTGTTTTTTCCCCGGTGTCTTCTGCCCTCCTGCCCTGTGGTTTCCCCCAGTGTCTTCTGCTCTCCGGCCCTGTGGTTTCCCCGGTGTCTTCTGCTCTCCTGCCCTGTGGTTTTCCCCGGTGTCTTCTGCCCCTCCTGCCCTGTGGTTTTCCCCGGTGTCTTCTGCCCTCCTGCCCTGTGGTTTTCCCCCTGGTGTCTTCTGCCCCCCTGCCCTGTGGTTTCCCCGTCGTCTTCTGCTCTCCTGCCCTGTGGTTTCCCTGGTGTCTTCTGCTCTCCTGCCCTGTGGTTTCCCTGGTGTCTTCTGCTCTCCTGCCCTGTGGTTTCCCGGTTCATGTCTTCTGCTCCTCCTGCCATATGATTTTCCCGGTGTCTTCTGCCCCCGCCCTGTCCCTGTGCGCTTGTTCCCCGGTGTCTTCTGCTCTCCTGCCCTGTGGTTTCCCTGGTGTCTTCTGCCTCCTGCCCTGTGGTTTCCCGGTGTCTTCTGCTCTCCTGCCCTGTGGTTTCCCCTGTCTTCTGCTCTCCTGCCCTGTGGTTTTCCCTGGTGTCTTCTGCCCTCCTGCCCTGTGGTTTCCCTGGTGTCTTCTGCCCTCCTGCCCTGTGGTTTCCCGGTGTCTTCTGCCCTCCTGCCCTGTGGTTTCCCCGGTGTCTTCTGCCCTCCTGCCCTGTGGTTTCCCCGGTGTCTTCTGCCCTCCTGCCCTGTGGTTTCCCCATGTCTTCTGCCCTCCTGCCCTGTGGTTTCCCTGGTGTCTTCTGCTCTCCTGTCCTGTGGTTTTCCCAGTGTCTTCTGCCCTCCTGCCATGGTTTGGGTCAGGATCTGGTCCTCCCCTGCTGGGATGGGGCCATCCAGACTCGCCCCAGGCCCTCCAGTCACGTGTGTCTGCCCTTGCCCTTCTGTGTGGCCTCATCCCCTGCGGCAGCTTCCTTCGGGGTTTTGCCTTTGGGTTCCCTGCTTGGCTCTCACCAGACCATCATTCTTCATGTAGGTCTAGGCCCCTTCTCTCCTTGCCCTGCTTAGGGCTGGCTTGTGGTCCAAGAGCCTCCTTGTCAGACTGCTTACCTACATGTCTGGGTGGTAACAACCCCATCACTGTAGAGCCCCCTGTGAAGTCAGGACCCAGGGCTGTCTTGTTCCTGAGTCTGGCAGAGGTAGCTGGTGAAATCAGGATAGCTGGGTTTCACAGAGTATGCTGTGGGGTGCCAGAATACCTGGGGTCGGGGTGCACCCCCCAACCCCAGACTGCAGGCATAACTATCCTAGTGATCATGTGTCCTGGGCTTTTGAACTTTTTGTATTTGTTTCAAATGAAGAGTAACTGCTTATTTCCTCACCTTAGCAGGTGAGGAACTACAGACCCTCCCAGTAGAAAGGAACTAACTGCAGGGCCTGGAGAGATGGCTCATTGGTTAAGAGCACACATTACTCTTCTAGAGGACCCAAGTTCAGGTCTTAGCACTCACATTGAGTGGTGCACAAATGTCTGTAACTCCAGCCCCAGGGGCCCAGTGCCTCTGTGGGTACCTGCATTCATGTGCACACCTGTACATACACATAATCAAAAACAATAAAAATCATTTTAAAAGGAGCCAGTTGTGAGGCTCCCTCTTTTTAGAGACTGCTGCCCAGAGGCACCTGTGCTGGGTGTTGCTGCTCAGCAGCGCTGCTGCAGGTTCTCAGAGGCTGGAGGACCCTGAGGCACATGTGTGACGCCACTTCTCACCTGCAGGTGTTGGACACTTACATGTTCCACTCATTTCTGAAGGCCAGGTTCAACGGCAGGATGGACGCCTTTGCTCGGATGGACCTGGACACCCAGTCTGAGGAGGACAGGTGCCTTATCCTGGGTTTTGCACACACAGTTCTCTGGGGATCAAGGGCTCAACTATCAGTGTTTTATTTGGATGTGCAAATCATCAGGAAAAGACTGACATTGAGCAGCTTACCATGAGCTCCATAGCAGGGCGCTGTCTGTGTCCGTTTCCTGCAGGCAGACTCTGTGTGCCGGTTGGTGCAGCATCCTGTTCTGCACCCTGGTCTCTGTCTGTGTCACGTGCTCATCTTTACTGTCTTCTCACACCCCATCCACAAAGTCTGTCTTTTATCTGCCTTTTCTTTTTTTAAAATATATATTTTTATTTATGTATTTTCGTATGCATATGAATATACTGTGCATGTAGATTTGTGCACCTGTGTCGTGCAATGCCATGGAGGTCAGAAGAGGGTGTCAGATTCCCCTGGAACTGGAGTTAAAGATGGTTCTCAGCTGCCATGTGGGTGCTGGGGATCAAACCTGGGTCCTCTGCAAAAGCAGTCAGCACTCTTGACCACTAGGCCATCTCTCCAGCCTTTTATCTGCCTTTTCTATGAAAACCTATGCCACCTCTGAAAATGTCCTGTTTGTTTCTGGGGCTGTAGGCTCCTGGGGACCCTCTGTCTGACCCCCTTGAGCTGCATGAGGTGGGACCCAGTGACTCTTTGCACTCGTGTATAGGGCTGGTCCACCCTGCTTGTTACAGTGCACGTGGTATGTGATGAAGGGACAGTCTTCCATTGTTGTGCCATGAAGCAAACCCTTGCTTTTCCCCACCCCAGGATAGACAGGACGCTTATAAGTCCAAGGAGACCTACTGTGGAGAAGATGGCCTTGAGGAAGGCCGCAGCTCTGCACATCACCCACAGGCGCATGGTGGTCAGCATGCCCAACCTGCAAGACATCACCCTGCCCGAGCTGCTCCCCAGGAACTCGTCACTTCGAATAATGGACACCTCGTGCTGTAAAAGCAGCAGCCCAGTGGGCTGGAGAGGTGGCCTAGCAGTTAAGAGTGCCGACCGCTCTTGCAGAGGACCCGGGTTCGATCCCCAGCACCCACATGGCGGCTGAGAACCGTCTGAAACTCCAATTCCAGGAGAACTCCAGCTCCAGAGGAATCCAACACCCACTTCTGACCTCCGCGGCATTGCACGACACGGGTGCACAGACTTGCATGCAGACAGTACATTCATACACATAAATAAATAAATAAATAAATAAATAAATAAATAAATAAATATATAAATAAATAAAAAGCAGCAACCCAGGTGAGGCCGCACCCACCTTCCCAGCTTGAGTCAGCAGAGAAGCCACAGCCTGGTGCAGAGGGGAAAGGGTGTCTTTACATTGTATTTTAAATGTTTGCTTATTTAATTGATTTATTTGTTTGTGTGTATGTGAGTCGTGGGAATCAAACTCAAGCCATCAGCATTGGTGGCAAGCACTGTTTCCTGCCAAGCCATTTTGCTGGCCCAGGTTTAACAATTTTAACTTGTTGCCGGGCATGCTGGCACACACCTTTAATCTCAGCACTTGGGAGTCAGGACCAGGCAGATCTTTGTGAATTCAGACCACCCTGGTCTACATAGTGAGTTCCAAGCCAGCTGGGGCTACAGGGAGAACCTGTCTCAAAAAAGACAAAAAAAAAATTCTTTTTTGAACTTGCTGAACATAGTCTAATTATCTGAAATCACTTCAGGGTGTTTGCTTTGCCAGTCTTGCTTCTCTCATCTTTTATCTGTATGTTTGGTCTCACAGTGTCCTTGCTAAAGGCAGCAATGATACAGCTTGGCATCTTTTTCTCATATATAAGTGTGCATGCAGGGTATGCGTACAGTGTGTGTCTGCATGTGCAGGTATGTAATGGGATACCTGGTGGGTGCCAGTCTGTTCCTTAAGGCCCTCCTGCAGCTGGTGGTCATGGATGCACACACTGAGACACCCAGGTTTGAGGCTGAGGCAGGGTCTCAGAGTAGAGCAGGGTCTGAGTTGTGTAGGACTCTTCCAGACCTCAGTGTTGCGATGGAGGTGAGTCTCTAAAGAGGTCTGTGTGTCAATCTTAATGCTAACCTGGTTACCCTGGCATCTGGATGCATGCAACCTGTGCTGTACTTCTGCATAAACTTCCTCAAGGGGTGTCCTGCAGGACATCCATCACTTGTCTTCTGAGCCCCTTCCTGTGCATGTCTAGGATGGAGCCATACTTCTTCCTCAGAGGGTGGGAGAGATGGTTGGCTGGCCAGGTCTCCAGCTCAGGCTGCAGGTAGTGTAGGGACCCTCCCCATGTAAATGAACAAACCTCATTGCCCATAGCAACTGATTCTTGGGGCTTGGAGCATTAGGCAGTCCGAGCCCCTATGCAGCCATTTCCTGGTGGTGTGACCCCAGGCATACCACTTCCTTCTCTGGGCCTGCAGTTCCCTCTCTGGGCTCTGTAGATGTGACATGGCACTCATTCTGGGAACCCAGTCAGCCTTTTCTGCTTTTACCTGTAGGCTCCAACCTCCAGCTTCCATAGCCAAGGCCCTACCTGTCTGGGGAAGCTTTAGCCAGTGGCGTGGCATTGGTGTGGATGGCCTGAGTGCTGGCTTTGGCCCCCTGTCCCAGTGGAGCTCCTAGGAGGAGAGGCCCTCCAACTCCTGGTCAGTGCATAGTCCGCAGGAGGCTGCAGAGCCCTCCTGTTGAAGGAATTAGTGTGGGGCAGCCCGGTTGTGACACTTAGTAGCTATGTCCTTGCACCAGGTAACCTGGTCTGTGAGGCCTTACCTTCTACATCTGTGCATTGGGAGTTCTGGTAATGCCCACCTTCGAGAGCCATTATTAAAGGTGAGCAAAACACATATTCTCAAAGGCTGAGCATATCCTGGCAGGTTTATCTTGACTTTGGTTATCAGCTTAACCTGCAAAGCCCCATTTACAGCATTACCACGTATATTAATAACTTTAGAAAACAAAATTGTCCCATGAAAAATAGTTACTGTTTCTCTGGAAGCAAAACAATGGACTCTTGTTCTCCCTTGGTGTGTGTGGAATGTCCTGGAAGGGTCTCAATGGTTCCTGCTGTTCCTCATCCAGGACAATGTTGCTGTGACGGCACCTGCGCTCCTTTCCCAGGACTGTGCTAATTGCCTGCCTGCTTCCCTTGACTTTTCAGTTCTGAAAGTAGCCCCTAAGTCCACACACACATTCAAGATCCCTGAGATCTACTTCCAGATGGTGAGCCAGTGTGTTCAGGCATACTATGAGGACCTCATCACCCAGCTGAGCAAGGCCATGGGCCTGCTGGTCCCTGGTAACTCTTTGCTCCTACGCCGATATTTCTACCTGCGTGGTCTTGTTCACTTGACCCAGGGACAGCTTCTGAGTGCTCTCTTGGACTTCCAGAACCTGTATAAGACCAACATAGGGATCTTTCCTGCTGATCTTGTTAAGAGGACAGTGGGGTCCATGTCAGCTTCTGAGTGGGCCCAGGCTGAGCGGATGCCTGAGCTGAGGAGGCTCATCGCTGAGGTCCTAGACAAGCCGGGCGAGGCCCCCAAGGCTGACGATGCTGTGAAGAACTTTGAGCTGCCCAAGAGACATATGCAGCTGAGCGACTTCGTGAAGCGGGTGCAGGAGTGGGGGATCGTGAAGGACTTAGTCATCATCCACCGCCTGTTTGATGCACTGACTGTGGGTAAAAGTGACCCCCCAGCACACTCTAAGTATAAATGCTCCTGAGTCTGCAGGTTCTGTAGCCATTGAGTCAACCAGCTGCAGATTGAAAGTACTAAAAAGATTTGTGTCTGGGCCAAGCGTGGAGGCATATGCCTTTAATCCCAGCCATCAGGAGGCAGAGGCAAGCAGATCTCTGTGAGGTCAAGGCCAGCCTTGTCTGTAGAGTGAGTTCCAGGCCAGCCGGGGCTACAGTTGAGACCCTGTCTCAAACACACACACATACACACACACACACACACACACACAAATTTGTGTCTGCACTCAACAGAGGCAGGAATTTTTTCTTTGCTACTGTCACCTAAACCAGGGCTTCTTAAACTTCTATTCACAACTAAAACTTACGTGATCCAGGTATCCAGGTATCCAGGTATAAAAAACAAATATTTGGGCTGGACGTAGCAGTTAAGAGCACTGTCTGCTTTCGCAGAGGACCCATGTTTGATTCCCAGCACCTATATGGTGGCTAACAACTGTCCATAACTCCATTCCAGGGGATCCGACACCTTTTTCTGACCTCCTTAGGCATTGCGTGACATGGGCACACTTACATATATGCAAGCAATACATTCATGCATATAAAATAGAAGTAATAAACATGGTATTTAAAAATAATAATTTGGTATAGAAGGTAATATCAACATTGATTAAAGATGGAAGCAGGGTGGGAATGTAGCTCAGCTGACAGAAGGCCTAGCTGCACGCATGAAGCCTCGTCCCCATCCCTAGTGCCTGGAATGAACTAGGTGTGGTGGCTCACACCTGCAGTCCCAGCTCTGCACTACCCATCTGGAAACAGGAGGATCCAAAGTTCAAGGTTTGAAGGCAGCCTGGGCTACATGAAACTCTGCCTAGAAAAGAAAAAAGAGATAGAAGCCAATTTGCCTAGTAATGAGAGATGTATGTACTTGTTTATATAGAGAATGAAGTTTTCAACTATGTATTATGGCTCATGCCTGCAATCCCAACACTTGGGAAACTGAGGCAAGAGAATCACTATGAGGTCAAACTTAGTATGTAAAAACACCAACATAACAGCCAGTAGTCTTCAGAGCTGAGCTAAGATGTTTCAGGCAGCTTTCGTTGTTGGTGTATGGTGTAGCATGTGTGGTATAAAGTACATATGTGTTTTCAGATCCAAGGCTGTAGGTGAAGTTGCATGATGCAACATGGGTAAGCTGTTTGTGGGCAGAGGGATGTGAGACGTATGATGGAAGATGAGGCTGGCCATCTCCAGAGATGCATCTGACCCAGTGGCAGCCCTTCAGCTGGACAGCTGTGGCTCTGTTGAAGAGCTTCGCACACAGAAGCACAGAAGCCATGTGCCAGGTGCTGGGCAGCCCCCCCAGGTTCAGACTCCTCGTTACACACACAGAAGCCCAGAGGCCATGTGCCAGGTGCCGGGTGGCCCCCAGGTTCAGACTCCTCGTTACACACACAGAAGCCCAGAGGCCATGTGCCAGGTGCCGGGCGGCCCCCAGGTTCAGACTCCTCTTTACACACACAGAAGCCCAGAGGCCATGTGCCAGGTGCCGGGTGGCCCTCAGGTTCAGACTCCTCATTACACACACAGAAGCACAGAGGCCATGTGCCAGGTGCCAGGCGGCCCCCAGGTTCAGACTCCTCGTTACCCCCAGTGCCAGGCAGCCCCCAGTTACCCCACTACTGCAAGGGTTGTCTCTTAGGTCTGGCTGTGCTCTCCGTTCCCCAAAGAAGCCACTGTTCCTAACGTGGGCCTGCATTCTGCGCTGTGTATAAACCTGGTTGACTGTGAATGTCTCCCCACAGTGGGTTGTGTGCTGCACACTCATGGACTGTGTCCTGGCCTCTGGCAGTTTGAGCCCCTGCTTCACTGCTTGCTGATCCATGCGACCTGTGTCAGTGCACCCATCTGTCCTCTCTGCCACGGGCTGTGTGGAAGGAAGCATAGCTTGTCTGTCATCCTGTAACTTTGCCTTTCTGGGCACTGACACTGGGGGCCCCAGAGTTAGTGTGGGTTGGTATCTGTTTGAGCCAGCAACTGAGCTGAGTGCAAGTGCAGACCAAAACTATTTGGAAAAAATCCAGGTGTGATGACACACACCTTTAACCCCAGCACTTGGGAGGTAGAGGATGGTGGATCTCTGTCAGATTGAGGCCAGCCTGGTCAACATAGTGAGTAACCAGCCATCTGTGGCTATAGGAAGACCCTGTCTCAAAAAGACCAAAAAAAAAAAAATTGGACGTATTGCTTTGTACCGCGCACATGTGCACTTTTTGCTTCTTACCATTTTCCAAGAAGTAAAAGAACTTTCTTTTTTTTAATTTTTTATTATTATTTTTTATGTGTATGAGTGTACTGTCTGCATGTAGGTTTGTGCACCCATGTCATGCAACGCCGTGGAGGTCAGAAGAGGGTGTCGGATTCCCCTGGGACTGGAGTCAAAGATGGTTCTTAGCTGCCATGTGGGTGCAGGGAATTGAATCCGGGTCCTCTGCAAGAGCAGTCGGTGCTCTTAACCGCTGAGCCATCTCTCCAACCCCAAGAACTTTCATGATGTTATTAGGTCAACAACTCGGGGAGGACATGTGGGCTTGTGCTAACACTGTGCCACTTGCAGAAGGAACTTGATCCCCACAGACTCTGAGAGAAGTAAGCAAGCTCTCTGGGGGAGATGGAGGTAAAGAGGTTCCTGCCCCCAGCCAGGTGTGGTAGGACCCATCTTCTTCAGGCTGCTGTGGGGTAGCCATCACTGCCCAGAAATTGAGAGGTCGAAAGATGAAATGGGTGTGCTAATGTGTAGAAGGAGGTGCAAGGCACTTGCAGAAACCACTGAGGCTGTGGACACCCTGCCCCTTGCTGCTGTGTGAAGGCTCTGTGCACTTTGGGTCCTGTGTGTGGTTGTCTGGCAATGATTGGACCTGTAGGTTTATTGTTTGCACCTGGCAAGATGCCAAGCATGCCTGGTGGCTCCTTGTCCCCACAGCTCTGGAATGGCCTGGCCACCTGCTTACTTGATGTCTACTGCACCCTGTAGTAGGAAGAAGGCCTGCCTCTCTCTTAAGGCCTTTCCCTCTCCTGCTCTGCAGGTGGTGCTGTGTCTGTCCGTCCCAGTCCGTCCCAGTCCGTCCCCCCCCCAACCCCCCCCCCAGTGGGCCTGGGAACTTAGTGGGCTGGGCCTGGGGCTGTCCTGCGGTTGTGGCCCTGGCTGGCGAGGAGCTGGCAGTGCTTCTCCCTTGACTGAGGGGCAGGGTGGCTGTAAGGGTGCACCCGGTGTGTGTTGTGATAAAATGTGTGTGCTGAGGAGAGACCAGCACTGGCAAAGCTGATGGCCTCATGCTAGAGTGAGTGCATAGAATATGAGTGTGTGCGTGTGTGTGTGCGTGTGTGTGTGTGTGTGCATGTGTGTGTGCATGTGTGTGTGTGAGAGAGAGAGAGAGTGTGTATGTGTGAGTGTGTGTATATACTCAAGAGCATGTGTGTGTGTATACTCAAGGGCATGTGCATGTGTGTGAGTGTATACTCAAGAGCATGTGTGTGTATACTCAATGACATGTGTGTGAGTGTGTGTGTATGTGAATGTATACTCAAGGGCGTGGGGTAGCTTGTTAGAGAGCTTGTCTGGCATGGGCAAGACCCTGGGTTCAATACCCCATGCTCCCCCACCAAAAAAAAAAGACAATATAGTTCTTACTTTAAAAGAACATTGAGCCTTTTTGTGCTTGTTAGTGTAGTTAGCCTTTGTGTGTGTGTGTGTGTGTGTGTGTGTGTGTGTGTGTGTGTGTGTGTGTATGTGTATATTTGAGACAGGTCTCCCTATTGCCCCAGCTGGCCTGAAACTTGCTATGTAGACCTGGCCTCAATCTCACAGACATCCATATGCTTCTGCCTCTTGAGTGCTGGGATTAAAGTCTTGCGCCACCACGCAATGATGTGGCCTGTTGCTCCCTGTCTCCTGCCCCATTGTCTGTTTTCTGGGCTCTTTTTGCACCCCATGTAACTGAAAGATTGTGATATAATATGATGTCTGATTCCAGCTCAGTCACTCTGCACCCTGGGGTGCAGGCTACTGCAATGTGTTTGTATAGTGGCAGAGGAGGACTCTGGCCCATAATTTTATGGGGTAGCAGATGAACAGCATGTTGTCTGTGACCTTGCTGGAGTCCCTGTGCAGTGTAAGGACTGTGGAGACCTAGCCTGTCCCATCCACAGGGTTACCCCATACTGCGGTTGTCTTCTTGGCATATGTGTTAACCGTTAATACAAGCACGTAAAGACCCCCTCACGGTTATGATTTTTTTTTCTGTTTGGATCCAGTGACTTAAATGGACCTTGGCCTCTGAAGGTGGGCAGGGGCTGGGGGGCAAGGGTTCTGCCCCAAGCAGGAATCAGCTGCCCGTGGCAGCTTTCTTCTTCCTACCTCGGTTTCCTAGTTTATATCCAAGCCTGATAAGTGTGGCTGCCCTGCATGTGTTCTGGGCCAGCCTCAGAAACTGTGACTTTGTCTTTAAAAAGTGTTGGCGACCCAGGGTTCCCACTGGGGTCCTCTGTAGACTGTGGGGCGCAGGTCTTGGTGTGGAGGCTGAGTTCAGTGACAGTCTGACAGAGACGTGTGTGGCTTTGTGGTTGTCCAGGCAGGGTGGCACGCTTTCTGATAGAAAGCTGCATATAAGACTGTTTACCTGGTCTGACAGGTAAGGTGAGCCTGTCCAGAGGCACATGACAGTGTGGCCTGTTTGGTGTAGTACGACTGTTGGCTTGTGGGGTGTGTGAGGGAGGAAGGTCCAGTAATGGGGGAGTTTTAAGTCTGGTGTGGATGAACATCTCTGAAAAGTTTGAACAGGGAGTGGAAGGTTCTACTAGAACTTTATTTTTATTTTTTTAATTTCTAGATTTATTTTTATTTTATGTGTATGTATTAGTCAGGGTTCTCTAAAGAAACAGAAGCAACAGGATGAATATATATAACTATATACAATTTATTGATTTGCTCATGTGACGGAGCTCAACAGTAGCGCTGAACTAGAGAGGCCGGGAATCCAGGGAACTTCTCAGTCTGCAAGGCTGGATGTCTCAGGAGTCCCAGTCTAGTGCTGAAGGCCCGAATGGATTCCAGGAGATCTGCCAGTCTCAGTACAAGCTGGGATCCGAAAGGTTGATCACAGCAGCAAGACAAACTCACCAGATGAGAGAAGCAAGCTGCAGGAGGAAAAAAGGGGCCAGCTCCCGCTGCCGTGGCCTTAAATACTGCCTGCTGGCAGAAGGTAACACCCACATTTGGGGTGGGCCATCCGGGTTGAGGTGGTCCAATCAGAAGACCCTTTTCTCTTATTTGTTCCTTAGTCCAGTCAAGTTGACACCCAGGATTAACCATCACAAGTCCACCCCTTGTCAACTTGACACCCAATAAATAGCCTCTGCTTAAATGTCAATTGCAAACGATGGCAGGGTCATAATTCCACCTAACATGTTATAAGTATCTCATGTGCAATAGCAAATTTGTATAAATAGGCTGAATATGAGCCAGCAACAAGCCAGTGAATAGCATCCTTTCCTAGCCTGTGCTGCAGCCACTACCAGGCTCCTACCATGAGGAGAGAATTGGTCAGAATATTTTTGCCACAGCAATTAGGAATTTATTAACAGTGCTTAAGTCAATGTTCAAGCTTTACTTAGGAGTTATATGGTAATTAAAGTACCAAATTAATTCAAACAATCCTCTTGGAGGTTTAGCAACCACACTTAAAGCTCCAATCTGATTTGGCAAGGGGATTTGATGGGACAATATTTAGGCCCCCACCCTCTGAGTCGACTTGGTCCTAGGGTCCTGCATCTGCTTTGTGCATGTCCTGTGGCAGAGAGTCACCAGTCATCCTGAGCCAGGGAAGTCTTGGAATTCACTTAAAAGGACTTCACCTGCCAGTGTCCAGTCAAAGGAGGAAAGTCCATATAGAAGAGAGACCCTCATGCTTCAAAGGGAAGCTCTGGTCAAGCAAGCCTGACTTGTCCTCACATAGATGGAACTGGTGAAGGAGCCAGGCGCAAGGCCTGAATGACCCTTAAGGACCAGAACCTCACTGACCTTAACACCAAAACAAACTTCCTTTATCTGAGCTAACCGTGTGGTTTTTAAACACCCAACAGGAAACTGTAATCTAAAGAAGAGAAAATGAAATAGGTATTATCAGAGCAGAGAAATAGGTGAGAGACCTACTGTGCCAAGTTAGGAATCTACTGTGTCATGTTAAAATATCTCAGGCGGGGCGTGGTGCACACGCTTTAATCCTAGCCTTGGGAGGCAGAGGCAGGGGACTTTGTGAGTTCGAGGCCACCTGGTCTACAGAGGAGTTCCAGGCAGCTGGGGCTACAGGGAGACCCTGTCTCAAAAAGACCAAAAAGAAAATATCTCAGAGTGGTGACAGATCTATGTGCCATGCCAGAAATACCACCTTTTATAGTCTCATGGTTATGGCTCTCATTCTGAGCCCTGTGTATTAAAGCTTGCCCTCATCTAGAGCTCTGTGTACCAAAACTTTTCCCAATTTCTCAAACCAGGGTACAATCCTTTTTCCCTCTGCATTCCCTAGACAGGGACCCTCCAATTGCTAATGCACCCAGTAGCACCCTCCATCCTGCACTGCTGTCAGACCACCCCTGTGGTGGAATGCTTTTCTAAGTACAAGTAGAAGGGTTGGAAGAGATGGCTCAGCCGTTAAGAAGACTTGGCTATTTTGCAGGGACCCAGGTTCGAATCCCAGCACCCACAAGCATCCAACAACTGTCTATAACTACAGTTCCAGGAGATGGGATGCCCTCTTCTGTCCTCCACCGGCACTGCATGACATGGGTACACTTAAATACACATAGGCATAACACTCATACACTGTGATGGTTAATCCTGGGTGTCAACTTGACTGGACTAAGGAACAAATAAGAGAAAAGGTCTTCTGATTGGACCACCTCAACCCGGATGGCCCACCCCAATGTGGGTGTTACCTTCTGCCAGCGGCAGTATTTAAGGCCACGGCGCGGGGAGCTGGCCCCTTTTTTCCTCCTGCAGCTTGCTTCCTCATCTGGTGAGTTTGTCTTGCTGCTGTGATCAACCTTTCGGATCCCAGCTGTACTGAGACTGGCCGATCTCCTGGAATCCACGGGCCTTCAGCACTAGACTGGGACTCCTGAGACATCCAGCCTTGCAGACTGAGAAGTTCCTGGATTCCCGGCCTCTCTAGTTCAGCGCTACTGTTGAGCTCCGTCACATGAGCAAATCAATTGTATATAGTTATATTATTCATCCTGTTGCTTCTGTTCTTTAGAGAACCCTGACTAATACATAACAATAAATAAAAATAAATCTAGAAATTAAAAAATAAAATAAAGTTCTAGAACCTTCCACTCCTGTTCAAACTTCAGAGATGTTATCACCACACCAGACTTAAAACTCCCCCATTACTGGACCTTCCTCCCTCACACACCCCACAAGCCAACAGTCGTACTACACCAAACAGGCCACACTGTCATGTGCCTCTGGACAGGCTCACCTTACCTGTCAGACCAGGTAAACAGTCTTATATGCAGCTTTCTATCAGAAAGCGTGCCACCCTGCCTGGACAACCACAAAGCCACACACGTCTCTGTCAGACTGTCACTGAACTCAGCCTCCACACCAAGACCTGCGCCCCACAGTCTACAGAGGACCCCAGTGGGAACCCTGGGTCGCCAACACTTTTTAAAGACAAAGTCACAGTTTCTGAGGCTGGCCCAGAACACATGCAGGGCAGCCACACTTATCAGGCTTGGATATAAACTAGGAAACCGAGGTAGGAAGAAGAAAGCTGCCACGGGCAGCTGATTCCTGCTTGGGGCAGAACCCTTGCCCCCCAGCCCCTGCCCACCTTCAGAGGCCAAGGTCCATTTAAGTCACTGGATCCAAACAGAAAAAAAAATCATAACCGTGAGGGGGTCTTTACGTGCTTGTATTAACGGTTAACACATATGCACAGAAGACAACCGCAGTATGGGGTAACCCTGTGGATGGGACAGGCTAGGTCTCCACAGTCCTTACACTGCACAGGGACTCCAGCAAGGTCACAGACAACATGCTGTTCATCTGCTACCCCATAAAATTATGGGCCAGAGTCCTCCTCTGCCACTATACAAACACATTGCAGTAGCCTGCACCCCAGGGTGCAGAGTGACTGAGCTGGAATCAGACATCATATTATATCAACATCTTTCAGTTACATTGGGTGCAAAAAAGAGCCCAGAAAACAGACATGGGGCAGGAGACAGGGAGCAACAGGCCACATCATTGCGTGGTGGCGCAAGACTTTAATCCCAGCACTCAAGAGGCAGAAGCATATGGATGTCTGTGAGATTGAGGCCAGGTTCTACATAGCAAGTTCAGGCCAGCTGGGGCAATAGGGAGACCTGTCTCAAATATACACATACACACCACACAACACACACACACACACACACACACACACACACACACACAAGGCTAACTACACTAACAAGCACAAAAAGGCTCAATGTTCTTTTAAGTAAGAACTATATTGTCTTTTTTTTTTGGTGGGGGAGCATGGGGTATTGAACCCAGGGTCTTGCCCAGCCAGACAAGCTCTCAACAAGCACCCCACGCCTGGGATACATCACATACACCACACACCACACACATGTACATTGAGTACACACACACATGTCTTGAGTATACAGCACACACATGCACATGCCCTTGAGTATACACACACACATGCTCTTGAGTATATACACACACTCACACATACACACTCTCTCTCTCTCTCACACACACACATGCACCACACACATGCACACACCACACACACGCACACACACACGCACACACTCATATTCTATGCACTCACTCTAGCATGAGGCCATCAGCTTTGCCAGTGCTGGTCTCTCCTCAGCACACACATTTTATCAAAACACACACCGGGTGCACCCTTACAGCCACCCTGCCCCTCAGTCAAGGGAGAAGCACTGCCAGCTCCTCGCCAGCCAGGGCCACAACCGCAGGACAGCCCCAGGCCCAGCCCACTAAGTTCCCAGGCCACTGGGGGGGGGGTTGGGGGGGGGACGGACTGGGACGGACTGGGACGGACAGACACAGCACCACCTGCAGAGCAGGAGAGGGAAAGGCCTTAAGAGAGAGGCAGGCCTTCTTCCTACTACAGGGTGCAGTAGACATCAAGTAAGCAGGTGGCCAGGCCATTCCAGAGCTGTGGGGACAAGGAGCCACCAGGCATGCTTGGCATCTTGCCAGGTGAAACAATAAACCTACAGGTCCAATCATTGCCAGACAACCACACACAGGACCCAAAGTGCACAGAGCCTTCACACAGCAGCAAGGGGCAGGGTGTCCACAGCCTCAGTGGTTTCTGCAAGTGCCTTGCACCTCCTTCTACACATTAGCACACCCATTTCATCTTTCGACCTCTCAATTTCTGGGCAGTGATGGCTACCCCACAGCAGCCTGAAGAAGATGGGTCCTACCACACCTGGCTGGGGGCAGGAACCTCTTTACCTCCATCTCCCCCAGAGAGCTTGCTTACTTCTCTCAGAGTCTGTGGGGATCAAGTTCCTTCTGCAAGTGGCACAGTGTTAGCACAAGCCCACATGTCCTCCCCGAGTTGTTGACCTATAACACTCATGAAAGTTCTTGGGGTTGGAGAGATGGCTCAGCGGTTAAGAGCACCGACTGCTCTTGCAGAGGACCCGGATTCATTCCCTGCACCCACATGGCAGCTAAGAACCATCTTGACTCCAGTCCCCGGGGAATCCGACACCCTCTTCTGACCACGCGTTGCATGACATGGGTGCACAAACCTACATGAAAAAAAAAACCTCATACACATAAAAAATAATAATAAAAAATTAAAAAAAGAAAGTTCTTTTACTTCTTGGAAAATGGTAAGAAGCAAGTGCACATGTGCGCGGTACAAAGCAATCGTCCAATTTTTTTTTTTGGTCTTTTTGAGACAGGGTCTTTCCTATAGCCACAGATGGCTGGTTACTCACTATGTTGACCAGGCTGGCTCTCAATCTGACAGAGATCCACCATCCTCTACCTCCCAAGTGTGGGGTTAAAGGTGTGTGTCATCACACTGGATTTTTTCCAAATAGTTTTGGTCTGCACTTGCACTCAGCTCAGTTGCTGGCTCAAACAGAAACCAACCCACACTAACTCTGGGCCCCAGTGTCAGTGCCAGAAAGGCAAAGTTACAGGATGACAGACAAGCTATGCTTCCTTCCACACAGCCCGTGGCAGAGAGGACAGATGGGTGCACTTGACACAGGTCGCATGGATCAGCAGCAGTGAAGCAGGGGCTCAAACTGCCAGAGGCCAGGACACAGTCCATGAGTGTGCAGCACACAACCCACTGTGGGGAGACATTCACAGTCAACCAGGTTTATACACAGCGCAGAATGCAGGCCCACGTTAGGAACAGTGGCTTCTTTGGGGAACGGAGAGCACAGCCAGACCTAAGAGACAACCCTTGCAGTAGTGGGGTAACTGGGGGCTGCCTGGCACTGGGGGTAACGAGGAGTCTGAACCTGGGGGCCGCCTGGCACCTGGCACATGGCCTCTGTGCTTCTGTGTGTGTTAATGAGGAGTCTGAACCTGAGGGCCACCCGGCACCTGGCACATGGCCTCTGGGCTTCTGTGTGTGTAAAGAGGAGTCTGAACCTGGGGGCCGCCCGGCACCTGGCACATGGCCTCTGGGCTTCTGTGTGTGTAACGAGGAGTCTGAACCTGGGGGCCACCCGGCACCTGGCACATGGCCTCTGGGCTTCTGTGTGTGTAACGAGGAGTCTGAACCTGGGGGGGCTGCCCAGCACCTGGCACATGGCTTCTGTGCTTCTGTGTGCGAAGCTCTTCAACAGAGCCACAGCTGTCCAGCTGAAGGGCTGCCACTGGGTCAGATGCATCTCTGGAGATGGCCAGCCTCATCTTCCATCATACGTCTCACATCCCTCTGCCCACAAACAGCTTACCCATGTTGCATCATGCAACTTCACCTACAGCCTTGGATCTGAAAACACATATGTACTTTATACCACACATGCTACACCATACACCAACAACGAAAGCTGCCTGAAACATCTTAGCTCAGCTCTGAAGACTACTGGCTGTTATGTTGGTGTTTTTTACATACTGTTTTTCGTCATTTTCTCTTGCCTTGTTTCCCAAGTGTTGGGATTGCAGGCATGAGCCATAATACATAGTTGAAAACTTCATTCTCTATATAAACAAGTACATACATCTTCATTACTAGGCAAATTGGCTTCTATCTCTTTTTTCTTTTCTAGGCAGAGTTTCCTGTTAGCCCAGGCTGCCTTCAAACCTTGAACTTTGGATCCTCCTGTTTCCAGATGGGTAGGGCAGAGCTGGACTGCAGGTGTGAGCACCACACCTGTTCATTCCAGGCACTAGGGATGGGGACGAGGCTTCATGCGTGCAGCTAGGCCTTCTGTCAGCTGAGCTACATTCCCACCCTGCTTCCATCTTTAATCAATGTTGATATTACCTTCTATACCAAATTATTATTTTTAAATACCATGTTTATTACTTCTATTTTATATGCATGAATGTATTGCTTGCATAAGTAAGTTGTGCCCATGTCACGCCATGCCTAAGGAGGTCAGAAAAAGGTGTCGATCCCCTGGAATGGAGTTATGGACAGTTGTTAGCCACCATATAGGTGCTGGAATCAAACATGGGTCCTCTGCGAAGAGCGACAGTGCTCTTAACTGCTACGTCCAGCCCAAATATTTGTTTTTTATACCTGGATACCTGGATACCTGGATCACGTAAGTTTTAGTTGTGAATAGAAGTTTAAGAAGCCCTGGTTTAGGTGACAGTAGCAAAGAAAAAATTCCTGCCTCTGTTGAGTGCAGACACAAATTGTGTGTGTGTGTGGGTGTGTGTGTATGTGTGTGGTGTTTGAGACAGGGTCTCAACTGTAGCCCCGCTGGCCTGGAACTCACTCTACAGACAAGGCTGGCCTTGACCTCACAGAATTGCTTGCCTTGCTCCTGATGGCTGGGATTAAAGGCTATGCCTCCACGCTTGCCCAGACACAAATCTTTTTAGTACTTTCAATCTGCAGCTGGTTGACTCAATGGCTACAGAACCTGCAGACTCAGGAGCATTTATACTTAGAGTGTGCTGGGGGGTCACTTTTACCCACAGTCAGTGCATCAAACAGGCGGTGGATGATGACTAAGTCCTTCACGATCCCCCACTCCTGCACCCGCTTCACGAAGTCGCTCAGCTGCATATGTCTCTTGGGCAGCTCAAAGTTCTTCACAGCATCGTCAGCCTTGGGGGCCTCGCCCGGCTTGTCTAGGACCTCAGCGATGAGCCTCCTCAGCTCAGGCATCCGCTCAGCCTGGGCCCACTCAGAAGCTGACATGGACCCCACTGTCCTCTTAACAAGATCAGCAGGAAAGATCCCTATGTTGGTCTTATACAGGTTCTGGAAGTCCAAGAGAGCACTCAGAAGCTGTCCCTGGGTCAAGTGAACAGACCACGCAGGTAGAAATATCGGCGTAGGAGCAAAGAGTTACCAGGGACCAGCAGGCCCATGGCCTTGCTCAGCTGGGTGATGAGGTCCTCTAGTATGCCTGAACACACTGGCTCACCATCTGGAAGTAGATCTCAGGGATCTTGAATGTGTGTGTGGACTTAGGGGCTACTTTCAGAACTGAAAAGTCAAGGGAAGCAGGCAGGCAATTAGCACAGTCCTGGGAAAGGAGCGCAGGTGCCGTCACAGCAACATTGTCCTGGATGAGGAACAGCAGGAACCATTGAGACCCTTCCAGGACATTCCACACACACCAAGGGAGAACAAGAGTCCATTGTTTTGCTTCCAGAGAAACAGTAACTATTTTTCATGGGACAATTTTGTTTTCTAAAGTTATTAATATAGTGGTAATGCTGTAAATGGGGCTTTGCAGGTTAAGCTGATAACCAAAGTCAAGATAAACCTGCCAGGATATGCTCAGCCTTTGAGAATATGTGTTTTGCTCACCTTTAATAATGGCTCTCGAAGGTGGGCATTACCAGAACTCCCAATGCACAGATGTAGAAGGTAAGGCCTCACAGACCAGGTTACCTGGTGCAAGGACATAGCTACTAAGTGTCACAACCGGGCTGCCCCACACTAATTCCTTCAACAGGAGGGCTCTGCAGCCTCCTGCGGACTATGCACTGACCAGGAGTTGGAGGGCCTCTCCTCCTAGGAGCTCCACTGGGACAGGGGGCCAAAGCCAGCACTCAGGCCATCCACACCAATGCCACGCCACTGGCTAAAGCTTCCCCAGACAGGTAGGGCCTTGGCTATGGAAGCTGGAGGTTGGAGCCTACAGGTAAAAGCAGAAAAGGCTGACTGGGTTCCCAGAATGAGTGCCATGTCACATCTACAGAGCCCAGAGAGGGAACTGCAGGCCCAGAGAAGGAAGTGGTATGCCTGGGGTCACACCACCAGGAAATGGCTGCATAGGGGCTCGACTGCCTAATGCTCCAAGCCCCAAGAATCAGTTGCTATGGGCAATGAGGTTTGTTCATTTACATGGGGAGGGTCCCTACACTACCTGCAGCCTGAGCTGGAGACCTGGCCAGCCAACCATCTCTCCCACCCTCTGAGGAAGAAGTATGGCTCCATCCTAGAAATGCACAGGAAGGGGCTCAGAAGACAAGTGATGGATGTCCTGCAGGACACCCCTTGAGGAAGTTTATGCAGAAGTACAGCACAGGTTGCATGCATCCAGATGCCAGGGTAACCAGGTTAGCATTAAGATTGACACACAGACCTCTTTAGAGACTCACCTCCATCGCAACACTGAGGTCTGGAAGAGTCCTACACAACTCAGACCTCTTACTCTGACCCTGCCTCAGCCTCAAACCTGGGTGTCTCAGTGTGTGCATCCATGACCACCAGCTGCAGGAGGGCCTTAAAGAAGACTGGCACCCCAGGTATCCCATTACATACCTGCACATGCAGACACACCTGTACGCATACCCCTGCATGCACACTTAATATGAGAAAAAGATGCCCAAGCTGTATCATTGCTGCCTTTAGCAAGGACACTGTGAGACCAAACATACAGATAAAAGATGAGAGAAGCAGACTGGCAAAGCAAACACCCTGAAGTGATTTCAGATAATTAGGACTATGTTCAGCAAGTTCAAAAAGAATTTTTTTTTTTCTTTTTGAGGACAGGTTCTCCCTGTAGCCCCAGTGGCTTGGAAATCACATGTAGACCGGGTGGTCTGAATTCACAAAGATCTGCCTGGTCCTGACTCCCAAGTGCTGAGAATAAAGGTGTGTGCCAGCATGCCGGCAACAAGTTAAAATGTTAAACCTGGGGCCAGCAAAATGGCTTGGCAGGAAACAGTGCTTGCCACCAATGCTGATGGCTTGAGTTTGATCCCACGACTCACATATACACCAACAAATAAATCAATTAAATAAGCAACATTTAAAATACAATGTAAAGACACCCTTTCCCCTCTGCACCAGGCTGTGGCTTCTCTGCTGACTCAAGCTGGGAAGGTGGGTGCGGCCCACCTGGGTTCGCGCTTTTTTGTATATTATTTATTTATTTATTTATTTATTTTATTTATTTATTATTTATGTGTATGAATGTACTGTCTGCATGCAGTCTGTGCACGTGTCGTGCATGCTGGGAGGTCAGAAGAGGGTCTCGGATTCCCTGGAACATGGAGTTCTCCTGGAATGGAGTTTCAGACGGTTCTCAGCCGCCATGTGGGTGCGGGATCGAACCCGGGTCCTCTGCAAGAGCGGTCGTGCACTTCTTAACTGCTAGGCCACCTCTCCAGCCCACTGGGCTGCTGCTTTTACAGCACGAGGTGTCCATTATTCGAAGTGACGAGTTCCTGGGGAGCAGCTCGGGCAGGGTGATGTCTTGCAGGTTGGGCATGCTGACCACCATGCGCCTGTGGGTGATGTGCAGAGCTGCGGCCTTCCTCAAGGCCATCTTCTCCACAGTAGGTCTCCTTGGACTTATAAGCGTCCTGTCTATCCTGGGGTGGGGAAAAGCAAGGGTTTGCTTCATGGCACAACAATGGAAGACTGTCCCTTCATCACATACCACGTGCACTGTAACAAGCAGGGTGGACCAGCCCTATACACGAGTGCAAAGAGTCACTGGGTCCCACCTCATGCAGCTCAAGGGGGTCAGACAGAGGGTCCCCAGGAGCCTACAGCCCCAGAAACAAACAGGACATTTTCAGAGGTGGCATAGGTTTTCATAGAAAAGGCAGATAAAAGGCTGGAGAGATGGGCCTAGTGGTTAAGAGTGCTGACTGCTTTTGAGGACCCAGGTTTGATCCCCAGCACCCACATGGCAGCTGAGAACCATCTTTAACTCCAGTCCAGGGGAATCTGACCCCCTCTTCTGACCCCCAGCGGCATTGCACGACAGGTGCACAAATCTACACAGTACACATAAAAAAAAAATACATAAATAAAAAATATATTTTAAAAAAAGAAAGGCAGTAAAAGACCAGACTTTGTGGATGGGGTGTGAGAAGACAGTAAAGATGAGCACGTGACACAGACAGAGACCAGGGTGCAGAACAGGATGCTGCACCAACCGGCACACAGAGTCTGCCTGCAGGAAACGGACACAGACAGCGCCCTGCTATGGAGCTCATGGTAAGCTGCTCAATGTCAGTCTTTTCCTGATGATTTGCACATCCAAATAAAACACTGATAGTTGAGCCCTTGATCCCCAGAGAACTGTGTGTGCAAAACCCAGGATAAGGCACCTGTCCTCCTCAGACTGGGTGTCCAGGTCCATCCGAGCAAAGGCGTCCATCCTGCCGTTGAACCTGGCCTTCAGAAATGAGTGGAACATGTAAGTGTCCAACACCTGCAGGTGAGAAGTGGCGTCACACATGTGCCTCAGGGTCCTCCAGCCTCTGAGAACCTGCAGCAGCGTGCTGAGCAGCACCACCCAGCCACAGGGCCTCTGGGCAGCAGTCTCTAAAAAGAGGGAGCCTCACAACTGGCTCCTTTTTTAAATGATTTTTATTGTTTTTGATTATGTGTATGACAGGTGTGATACATGTATGCAGGTACCCACAGAGGCACTGGGCCCCTGGGGCTGGAGTTACAGACATTTGTGCACCACTCAAGTGTGAGTGCTAACGACTGAACTTGGGTCCCTAGAAGAGTAATGTGTGCTCTTAACCAATGAGCCATCTCTCCAGGCCCTTGCCGTTAGTTCCTTTCTACTGGGAGGGGTCTGTAGTTCCTCACCTGCTAAGGTGAGGAAATAAGCAGTTACTCTTCATTTGAAACAATACAAAAAGTTCAAAAGCCCAGGACACATGATCACTAGGATAGTTATGCCTGCAGTCTGGGGTTGGGGGGTGCACCCCGACCCCAGGTATTCTGGCACCCCACAGCATACTCTGTGAAACCCAGCTATCCTGATTTCACCAGCTACCTCTGCCAGACTCAGGAACAAGACAGCCCTGGGTCCTGACTTCACAGGGGGCTCTACAGTGATGGGGTTGTTACCACCCAGACATGTAGGTAAGCAGTCTGACAAGGAGGCTCTTGGACCACAAGCCAGCCCTAAGCAGGGCAAGGAGAGAAGGGGCCTAGACCTACATGAAGAATGATGGTCTGGTGAGAGCCAAGCAGGGAACCCAAAGGCAAAACCCCGAAGGAAGCTGCCGCAGGGGATGAGGCCACACAGAAGGGCAAGGGCAGACACACGTGACTGGAGGGCCTGGGGCGAGTCTGGATGGCCCCATCCCAGCAGGGGAGGACCAGATCCTGACCCAAACCATGGCAGGAGGGCAGAAGACACTGGGAAAACCACAGGACAGGAGAGCAGAAGACACCAGGGAAACCACAGGGCAGGAGGCAGAAGCATGGGGAAAACCACAGGCAGGAGGGCGACGAACCGGGGAAACACCGGGCAGGAGGGAGAAGACACCGGGGGAAACCACCGGGCAGGAGGGCAGAGACCACAGGGAAACCAGGCAGGAGGCAGAAGACACGGGGAAACCACAGGGCAGGGAGGGCAGAAGACACCGGGAAAACCACAGGGCAGGAGAGCAGAAGACACCAGGGAAACCACAGGGCAGGAGGGGCAGAAGACACCGGGGAAACCACAGGGCAGGAGGAGCAGAAGACACGGGGAAACCACAGGGCAGGGGGGCAGAAGACACCGGGGAAACCACAGGGCAGGAGGGGCAGAAGACACCGGGAAACCACAGGGCAGGAGGGCAGAAGACACCAGGGAAACCACAGGGCAGGAGAGCAGAAGACACCGGGGAAACCACAGGGCAGGAGGGCAGAAGACACCGGGGAAACCACAGGGCAGGAGGGCAGAAGACACTGGGGAAACCACAGGGCAGGAGAGCAGAAGACATGGGGAAACCACAGGGCAGGAGAGCAGAAGACACCAGGGAAACCACAGGGCAGGAGAGCAGAAGACACCAGGGAAACCACAGGGCAGGAGAGCAGAAGACACCAGGGAAACCACAGGGCAGGAGAGCAGAAGACACCAGGGAAACCACAGGGCAGGAGGGCAGAAGACACCAGGGAAAACCACAGGGCAGGAGAGCAGAAGACATGGGGAAACCACAGGGCAGGAGGGCAGAGCACCGGGGAAAAAAAACCACGGGCAGGAGGGCAGAAACACCGGGGAAAACCACAGGGCAGGAGGGCAGAAGACACCGGGGAAACCACAGGGCCGGAGGCAGAAGACACTGGGGAAACCACAGGGCAGGAGAGCAGAAGACACCGGGGAAACCACAGGGCAGGAGGGCAGAAGACACCGGGGAAACCACAGGGCCGGAGAGCAGAAGACACTGGGGAAACCACAGGGCAGGAGGGCAGAAGACACCGGGGAAAACCACAGGGCAGGAGGGCAGAAGCCCAGAGTTCCAGAAGGTCCCTGTATCTAGGACCAGACCAGATGTCTACAGCTCAGCAACAGCTGGGAACTTGGCATTCCAGGCTTCCCTCCAGGAACTTGGCATTCCAGGCTTCCCTCTGGGAACTTGGTATTCCAGGCTTTCCTCTGGGAACTTGGCATTCCAGGCTTTCCTTTCCTCTGGATCTTGGCATTCCAGGCTTCCCTCTGGGCAACGGCATTCAGGCTTCCTCTGGGAACTTGGCATTCCAGGCTTTCCTTTCCTCTGGATCTTGGCATTCCAGGCTTCCCTCTGGGAACTTGGCATTCCAGGCTTCCCTCTGGAACTTGGCATTCCAGGCTTCCCTCTGGGAACTTGGCATTCCAGGCTTCCCTCTGAGAACTTGGCATTCCAGGCTTCCCTCTGAGAACTTGGCATTCCAGGCTTCCCTCCAGGAACTTGGCATTCCAGGCTTCCCTCCAGGAACTTGGCATTCCAGGCTTCCCTCCAGGAACTTGGCATTCCAGGCTTCCCTCCAGGAACTTGGCATTCCAGGCTTCCCTCCAGGAACTTGGCATTCCAGGCTTCCCTCCAGGAACTTGGCATTCCAGGCTTCCCTCCAGGAACTTGGCATTCCAGGCTTCCCTCCAGGAACTTGGCATTCCAGGCTTCCCTCTGGGAACTTGGCATTCTAGGCTTCCCTCTGGGAACTTGGCATTCCAGGCTTCCCTCTGGGAACTTGGCATTCCAGGCTTTCCTTTCCTCTGGGATCTTGGCATTCCAGGCTTCCCTCTGGGCCCTGGTTCCTGTCTTTCACTCCCTGATATGTGCTATAGAATACTAAGGGCTCAGTCTCAGAGTAAATCTATGCCGAACCAGTAGGCGGATCTCTGTGAGTTCAAGGCCAGCTCCTGGTCTATGTAGCAAGTTCTGGACAGCTTAGGGGCTACAGGGAGACCCTGTCTCCAAAAGAAAAGGAAAAAAAAAACAAAAAAACAACTCCACACAACAAAGTATGCAGAACCAGGCAGAGGTCTGAGAAGCTGAACAATCTCTGAGCTCACAAGGGGTAGGAGCTCATGAAGGCCCCATGGCCAGGGGGAGAGTGCTGGCTGGGTTGGACCACAAAGGGCCCACATGCTACTCAGTGAATGGCTAACCTATATCCTGGAAAGAGGCTGTTCTCAACTCAAAGGTGTGAAAAACCTATCAGGCTTTCACAGGACTGCCCGCTGGAGCCAGAGTAAAACCCAGGGTATTTCTTTGTGTGATGGAGGAAATGCTCACTAAGAGATGAGCACAAACAACAGGTTCTGCTCACCCTGGGACATGGCCAGGAGAAGAGAGAGGGAGCACTACTGAGACACAGCCCAAGAGTCAGTCCCAGAGAGAAGAAAGGAGCCAACAGAGCTAGGACCAGAATAGCAACAACAGGAAACTCTCAGAAGACCAGTCCTCCCCACAGACTGAGTAGTCAGAGGCTGCCTGAGCCAGTGTGGAAGACGGAAACAGGGAGCAGCGGGCACTGACATCCTGACTGAGAGTGTAGTCACCCAGGTGCGTCACAGTCCTTCAAACCACAGACTTAATGTATCTTTTACTCTATGTAAACTATACTCTAAAAGCTAATTTAAAAATAGAGATGAGGGTGGGGAGATGGCTCAGTGGTAAGAGAGTAATAGTTACTTTTTAAAAATATTTTATTTTATTTTGTCTTTTGAGACAGGGTCTCCCTGTAGACCCCAACTGGCCTGGGAACTCACTATGTAGGCCAGGCTGGCCTTGTTTCACAGAGATCTGCCTGCCTGCCTCTGCCTCTGCCTCTGCCTCCCAGTGCTGACATTAAAGACTGTGACACCACCTCGGCTGGAGAGGATGGCCTAGCAGTTGAGAGCACCAACTGCTTTTGCAGAGGCACCGGGTTCTCTCCCAGCACCCAGATGGAGTTGAGAACCATCTTTTAACTCCAGTTCCAGGGGAATC
The DNA here is from genome assembly GCA_009823505.1 of Rhizomys pruinosus. Lineage (NCBI taxonomy): Eukaryota > Metazoa > Chordata > Mammalia > Rodentia > Spalacidae > Rhizomys > Rhizomys pruinosus. The sequence continues at coordinate 1,236,248 of VZQC01011130.1, read as the reverse complement.
CGACACCCTCTTCTGACCTCCGAGGCATTGCACGACACGGGTGCACAAACCTACATGCAGACAGTCATTCATACATACAAGAATAAATAAAAATTTTTAAAAAACCATATTATCTGGGCCGGAGAGATAGCCTAGTGGTTAAGAGCACTGACTGCTCTTGCAGAGGACCCGGGTTAGATCCCCTAGCACCACATGGCAGCTGAGAGAAAACCATGTAGGTCAATTCCAGGAGAACTCAGTTAGGGGAATCCAAGACCCCTCTTTGACCTCCGTGGCATTGCACAACATGGGTGCACAGACCTACCGCAGACAGCAGTACGTTCCTACACATAAAAATAAAATTAGGGCTGGGGACGAGATGGCCTAGCGGTTAAGAGCGCCGACCGCTCTTACAGAGGACCCGGGTTCGATCCCCAGCACCCACATGGTGGCCGAAAACCATCTGAAACTCCAATTCAAGAGACAATCCAGTTGAAAGGGGAATCCGGACCTCTTCTGACCTCCGCGGCATGCACGACTGGGTGCACAAACTTGCATGCAGACAGAAAAAAAAAATTAAAAAAATTTATAAACGATGTGCACCAACACACCCAGCTATTTATTATTTTTTATATTTTGTGTTGTATGGTGTGTATTGCCTGCATGTTGGTAAGGTGTACCCAGATTGTGCAATGTCCATTGGCGATCAGAAGGGGTATTGGATTCCCGTCTGGAACTAGAGTTACAGGTGGTTGTAGCCACCATATGGGTGCTAGGAATCGAACTGGGTTCTTCTACACGACAACCCGTGCTCTTACACTGCTGAGCCAGCTCCTCCTCTCGCCTCGTACTGTTTCCTTTGCAACTTAACATTAAAAAATAATGTTTACACGGCTGGGCATTGCCGCCTTCTTTTTTATTTTTATATTTTCTGTGTATGAGTGTCCTGTCTGTATGTGGTTGGTGCCACCCCTGTCAGCAATGTGCGGAGGTCAGAAGGGGCATCAGATTCCCTGGAACTGGAGTTAAAAGCCGGTTCTTAGCCGCCATGTGGGTGCTGGGATTCACACCTGGGTCCTCTCCAAGAGAGTCAGTGCTTCTTAACTGCTAGCCATCTCTCCAGCCCCAGCATATGCCTTTAATCCAGACTTGGGAGGCCAGAGGCAGGTGGATCTTGGTGAGTTCAAGGCGTTTAGTCTCCCATAGCAAGTTCCAGGCCAGCCAGGCTAAATAGTGAGAATATGTCAAAAACAAAACAAAAACAAAACAAAAAAAATGGTATAACTGCTTTCTTTAATTGACTAATAGACATAGGAACTGTGAAAGGATTATTCTCTATTCAGAGCCAGTATACTAAAGTCTCTTTAAGTGTGAATTAAGCAAAATCATATTAATAAGGAGAGCTCTGATATCAGCAATGGATTATTCTGCCAAGAGATGTTGGCCAGGGGAACCAACCCCCAAAAATGTAAAGGCTTTTTGCTGTAAACTGGGATACCTGCAAGAAGAGAGGTGGTAAGGACCTGCTGTCGACGACCTGGTTAAGCATGGGGAAAGCTGTATTGAGACCACACTTGCAAGTGTACAGTTGGTCTCTGGAATGCCAGAGATGTTACCAAAGCCACTAAATCAATAAAGCAAATATTGGTCTCCTTGAGTTCAAGCAAGACTCCTCTGTCAGCACCAGTACATCACCTGCCTGGAAATAATGAGCAGCNTAGAAATATCTGGCCAAGAATGGCATTGCGCACAATGGGTACAGGCCAGTCCAATGAAGGCAATTATTGAGGTTTCTCAGCTCAGGTGTATCAAGTTGACATTAAACCTATGCAGTAAGTCCTACAATTTGTTCTTTAAGGTCTATGAAGTTCATTTAAGTACTCAAAGTACAATGATTTAAGCCATGCAAGGCAAAAGTTTCTATCAACATAGCCCATGAAACAAACCCAAGATAATAAAGAGGTTAAAAGCAGTACCTTCTCAAATGAAGGCCATGTCACTTGTCCCCAGATTTTGAATTATAGCTTTGAAATGGAAAAGGAGGGGGGGCATTGTCACATACCAGCAGCAGGCAGATAATACTTAGGGCTCACCCAAATTGGTTACATTTGGACTGTCCGTGGTCACCAGAAGTAAAACCCAATTTCTCTTAAAGCTATTAAAAGTAACATGTGCAAAGTATAACAGATATATAAAACAATTTTAGTATGTATGGGTAACTCTATATATGTCTGTTTCACTTGAGGCTGTAACTAGATATATAGTACCTAGTAGGTAGAACACAATTTCTTGTATATGCCATAATTACATTATAGAATTCTTAAAAGTGAACAGTACTTCATGCATACACTCATAAATAAGGTTCTCATAAATAAATTTGGCGATGACATGTTGTAAAGGTTGTGCTAAGCAGAGGCACATGCATTGTAATCATACAGACAGATCTTAATATGCTATTTAACAATGTCATACACATACACACATGTATCCACACATTCATTTAAGAGATTTTTATCCTAGCGGTTGTACTGAACTGTCATATGCATTGGAAAAAAACACCTTTTGAAATATTATTTAAAACATGCAGCTCTGATTAATTGCACTGCCAAGGCTGAGATGACATCTTGCACCTTTGGTTCTAAAACTATGATCTTATTGAAATACTTTAACAAGTGATGGAAAACAAAATTATATAAAAACAAAAATATAATAATTAAAGAACTGACAATATCAAAGGTACTTAGGCTGTTTCATTGGAGGGAAGGGATTGCAAGGGAAGCAATGTGCCACTGTCCAAGTACCAGAGTATGAATAAATCCAGGGATTTTTTTTTAAGATGGTCTCTGGTCAGAAGGACAGTTACATAGCACAGGAGAAAAAAAAATCTGTTAGTGAACCTGTAAGGATCAAAAAATCAGGTCTTCAGATGTCTGGAAACAAGAAAAAACTGGAAGAAAATTTTTAGTTCTAATACCTGTGGAAAAATAATTTGGACAGAGAAGAAATAAAACCTTCAGATAAACACTGTAGAAACCTAGGAACCTGGGTTCAAATCAGGTCTTTGAAAAATAAATTTAAGAGGCATGCCAAAAGTAAACTTAATTTAATTTTTTGTTTGTGTGCAACATAGAATAAAACAAGTTTGAAGTGGCCACTTTATTTTGACAAAAAACACAGAGCATGGACACATGACAGTTACAAAGACACATTGAAGAACGGTTATAACACACAGACAGGTTTGGACAGACACATTCTTGTACACCTGCGAAGCATAGTGGACTGGGCAAGCAGGAAAATCTGGTGGCTTGTGCATATTACCTGCTAATTTAATGAGAATAAATTTAGTGGAAAAATCAAAAGATCCCAGCCAAGTGAAAGTTTACTGCCTGAGGCAAAAGCTGGATGCAGGTCAACACATCTTTTTAATCTCAGACACAGGGGCTTGTATCCTGAAGCAGACAAAATGGATTTCTGAATAAAATGGAGTTTATAAGGAAAAACAATGAAATGGAAAATGCCAAAATCTGAAATAATCCCTTAAAATTTAGGCAAAAGTTTTGTAAACAAAATATAAAAAACCAAAACCACTGATTGTTAAAAAGCCAAACGATGTAAAAATCTCAAACAAAAGCCTGCAAGAATTAACTATCCATACAAAAGTAAAAAATGAAAATTGATTGTATTTAGAAATGGATTATCTAAAGTAAATTAAGGCTTTTTGTCATGCGGGCATAATAGAGGGCATGGTTTAGCACTGCCACGGAAACAGGGGCATGCGTAGACAAAGCCTCAAGATGGCGGCTGAGGAGTGGGTGTGGATTAGCAAAGCTGCCATAGGAATAGTCTGCAGCATATCTGTTTGAATGCCAGGTGGGAGGAAAAAGCTGCACATGGTGCATGGCGACTGGGGCAAAACCACATGGCGGAGATGGCACGTGCAGTGAGGCAGTGGAGAAGGCACAGTAAAAGAAAGAAAAAAGACTGTAGAGGGCAGAGAAAGAGAGGGAGAGGGAGAGGAAAAAACAAAGATAAGTGAAGTCTTTTTAGTCTCAGAAGGAATAGAGAGAGGGACTAGAGTGAAGGGCAAAGAATGCCTGTACATACAAGCATTCTGACCATTTACCGGAGCGCTGGCAGAAGTCTCTCAAAGCTGAGAATTTGGAGATCTAAGGTACCTGTCTCAGGCCAGGCAATATTGTTAGCTAATTGGTATCCTGGCCAGATAGTAGAGCAGAGTCCCTCAAGGACCTTAAGGTTAGTTTCCTTGGAGAGGTTGAGTCCTCTTAAAGAGTGTAGGAGACACTCCAAGGATGTGAGGCCTAGGGCCTCTCCTTTAGAGTGTGAGGCCATATTGGGAGTCAGAGGATGAGGAAGAGGGGAGAGGAAGAGAGGGAGAGAGGGAGAGAGAAAAGAGGTCTATAGGAAGGAAAATAGATTCTTTTTAGTCTCAGCACCCACCTGAGTGCTAAGGTGCATCCGCCCTAGTTCTAAGTGGGCGCTCAGAGACACCAGGTCCGTGTGACCAGTGTGGGAGTCTCTGAAATCGGGGCCTGCAGGTCTGTGAAGTTGGCATCCCAAAAATCACAGAGGAGGCCAAAATTCAGGTCCAGAGTCTGTCCCCAGCGTCCCGGTAATAGACAGCAAATTGGACAGGGAAAATTGGAGGGAATCCCTGACTTAGCTGGCATGGAAATGGCTATAATGGAACAGGAGACTAAAAAGAATGGAGAAAGAGGATTGGAGGGAAGGCAGATGGAAAGCAGTAGTTAGAACAGGAAGTGTCGAGGCAGGGAGGCAGCTAGAGGGGGCAGAACATACGCAGGGTTACACAGAAGGTAGGGGTGGGAGATGGAATCTCCCCTCACACAGGTGCCCGTCCGGCCGGCCGCCAGCAAGGCGACTTAGGAAGTCTTACCATGAGGGCCACATGTATAAACCCCATGCTCGGTCATCACGAGTGTGATTGAGGTTAAACGACTTCGGCAGAACTGCGGGTTGGGGCCCAATCAGATTCCGTAGCCCGAGAGCTGTGGAACCATAACATGCACTCTTAACTCTCATGCACAGTCACACGGGAATAGAGTAGGGTAGGATAAGGAGAAGAGAGAAGGTACCTTTGGCCAAATGCTGGTGGGTGCTGTTGTAGCCTGCACTCGGTATCCGGCTTACCGGCTACCCCGAAGCTGGTCCAAGGGACGGGGGGGGGATGGTGATCCAAGTCACGGCACCAGAATGTAAGGTTATAGCGCCGCTCCCCCTGGAATGAAAGGCCATGAGGTCTAAGTTCTTCGGAGCAAAGTTTAATTCAGGGTAGCCGGGGCTAGGCTCAGGGGAAAGATAGATCCAAGCACTGAATGGCATCTGGCCTGGGAATTTAAGGGAGAAGGTGGGAATGGGATTCAGTGAGAGTGGGGGTGGGTAGTGCACTTTGCAGGAGACTGGCTTCCAAAGGCGGAAGATTCCTGAGTAATCAGTGATGGCCCGTTTTTCCATAACCAAAGGCTGGCCTGGTAGAGCAGGTTTCTGGGCACCACTGGTCTTAGGTGTCTCTGCATTCCAATGGGCTTCTGGAGCTCACACCCTGACACCCATCACTAGGAATTAGATTATATACCAGACACAGTGATACATGCCTGTAATCCTATCACTCCAGAGGAATTAGATTATATACCAGACACAGTGATGCATGCCTGTAATCCCATCACTCCAGAGGAATTAGATTATATAACAGACACAGTGATGCATGCCTGTAATCCCATCACTCCAGAGGCCTAAACACTAGGATCAAACCATGTTCCAGGCCAGCCTCAGAAGTTCAGTGCATAATGGGAAATTGGGGCCAATTTAAACACCAACCGAGATGGCTGTGATAGCTAATTTTATGCGTAAATATGCTTGGCACACATTAAACATTATTTCTGGGTATATGTGTGTGGGTTTTTCCAGATAAGATTAGTGTTTTCTGGTTTTTTTTTTTGTTGTTGTTGTTTTTCCTTTTTGAGATAGGGTCTCCCTGTAGCTCTGGCTGTCCTGGAACTCACTATGTAGATCAGGTTGGCCTTCAACTGGCAGATGACAGAAATCCATCTGCCTCTGCCTTTCAAGTGCTGGAATTAAGGTGGAATTAAGGTGAACTTTACTCTTTAAGTAATAAAAACCAAACCAAACCAAATCCTGCCTTTTATAATAAATAAAAGCATTTCCATAAGAAAAGGTGAAAGTCAGAAAAGAAGCTATGTAAACATGAGCTGGTTTCCCCTTCTAGCTGCTGGGACAGCTGTGTAAGAAGCAACCAGACATTCCTTGACATCCTGATTTGTGATGGGCTGGACAAGGACAAGTACCCACCTCCTGTTAAGTGGAGTCATACTTACTGGCCTTGGATAAGGAATCTGGTAATGCAGTCCAATTTCAATCCGGGCTGTGCATTCATCTATACACTGCTTAATTAGGTCTGAGTCTGTGAGCTATTTAAAGGAGAGAGGCATTTAGTATCTTTCGAATAGTATACAAAGTATAGGAAAAGATCTTTTTTTAATTTTTTTTTATTTCTGTATGTGTATGAATGTACTGTCTGAATGCAAGTGTGTGCACCCGTGTTGTGCAATGCCGCGGAGGTCAGAAGAGGGTGTCGGATTCCCCTGGAACTGGAGTTCTCCTGGAATTGGAGTTTCANCTATAGCTCTGGCTGTCCTGGAACTCACTATGTAGACCAGGCTGGCCTTGAACTCTTGAGATCCATCTGCCTCTGCCTCCCAAATGCCAGGATTAAAGGCATGCACCACCACACCCGGCTTGTTTTTTTAAAGACAGGGTCTTACTATGTAGCCCTGGCTGGTCTAGAACTTGCTACATAGATCAGGTTGGCCTTCAACTGGCAGATGACAGAAATCCATCTGCCTCTGCCTTTCAAGTGCTGGAATTAAGGTGAACTTTACTCTTTAAATAATAAAAACCAAACCAAACCCTGCCTTTTATAATAAATAAAAGCATTTCCATAAGAAAAGGTGAAAGTCAGAAAAGAAGCTATGTAAACATGAGCTGGTTTCCTCTCCTAGCTGCTGGGGCAGCAGTGTAAGAAGCAACCAGATGTTCCCTGGACAAGGACAAGTACCCACCTCCTGTTAAGTGGGGTCATACTTACTGGCCTTGGATAAGGAATCTGGCAATGCAGTCCAATTTCAATCCGGGCTGTGCATTCATTCACACTGCTTAATTAGGTCTGAGTCTGTGAGCTATTTAAAGGAGAGAATGAGGCATTTAGTATCTTTCAAATAGTATACAAAGCATAGGAAAAGATCTAATAAGTCAGTTCACTAGCCAGGAAATTAAATACTGGTAAGTTAAAAAAAAATCATGAGTGGCCTGGACATGGTAACACCTGTCTGTAACCCCAGCACTTGGGAGGCAGAGGCAGGGAAATGCCATAAATTGCAGGCCAGCATAGTTTACAAGGTGAGTTCTAGGCTCCTCAGGGGTAGATGGTGAAAGCCTGTCTGTAAACACACAGACATTCACACATACAAATAATAAAAGCAATTTAGTATCAGAAGTTACCATAGGTTACATTTCTAAATAGTTGAAATAAGTAACACATGTACATGGTAAATAGAATAAAAACTACAGATGACCACAGTATGAGAGTCTCCTACTCTTAGCTTCCAGTTCATCTTCTCAAAGACAATTTATCAGCAGTTTTTATTATTATTATTATTATTATTATTATTATTATTATCTTTTTTGGTCTTTTTGAGATAGGGTCTCTCGGTAGCTCTGTGCACCCTGTCGTGCAATGCCGCGGAGGTCAGAAGAGGGTCTCGATTCCCCTGGCTGGAGTTCTCCTGGAATTGGAGTTCAACGAGTTTCTTGCCGCCATGTGGTGCTGGGATCGAACCTGGGTCCTCTGAAGAGCGGTCGGCGCTCTTAACCGCGATGGCATCTCCAGCCCGACAGTTTATTATCATTTGTTTATGTCATGGAAGTTTTCTCTCTCCTTCAACTATAATGGACATTTTTGCTGGATAGTAACCTGGTTGGCATTATTGTCCTTAACACTGGGAATGCTTTGCTCTGTTCTTCTTGCTTTCATAGTTTTGCATGAGAAGTCGATTGTAATTCTGATGGGTTTCCCCTTATATGTGACTTGTTGTTTTTCTCTTGTGGCTTTCAGAATTTTGTCTTTGTTTTGGTGTCTAGCATTAACTATGATTGTGGGTGGAAATTTCTTTTCTGATCTTTGTTGTTTGGAGTTCTATGTGCTTCTTGTATTGTGTATGGGTTTGTCCTTTTTGTTGGGGAATTTTCATCTATTATTGTGTTGAAAGATATGATCAATACATTTCTTGGATTCTTCTCTTCCTCTATTCTATGATGCAGAGGTTTGATCTTTTCATAGTGTCCCACATCCTGGTTGTTCCATTTTTGTGTATTTTAAATTTTCCATATCTTTACTTGAGATTTTTTAGTTGTTCTTGGTTATCTTCCAGGTCTGATATCTTTTTCTGCTTCTTCCTTCTGATTCTGGCTTTTTCCATTCCTTTCCTCTTGAATGGATGAGTGTTTGATTTCCTTTTTCATTCCTCTTCCTGATTCTTTTAGTATTTCTCTCTTTTGGAGCTTCTCAATCTTTTCTGTCTTTGGTCCTGGTTGGTTTCTTTTTTTTCAGCATGGGATCTTTTCCAGTGTTTCTATTTCTTCAGGATTTGGTCATTCTCTCTCTCTCGGTCCTTCTTGAGTTCCTCAGTCTCTTTTAGTTTTTCATTTGTTCTTTATGATCTTGTAGTTATTTTAAAATGTGTTCCCATTGTGTTTCTGATTCTGTGCCCTGGGGCATCCCCAGAGGGATCCACTGCAGGAGTCTTCCATAGGGTTGGTAAAGCTTGGCACAGGAGTATTACTGCCCCTTTCCAGTGTGTCTTTCTTCATGATCTGGGCATATGGGGTTTCCTTTGCCTGTATTCCAATGTGAGTCCTAAATGCCTCTTCACTGTATTGGAGGCTTGTTGGCTTGCCTCCTCAGATGCCCTTCGTAAGCCCTAGTTGGGGGGGCCTGCATAGGTACTTCTTCTGGGCTCAGGAGATCCAGATCGGGATGGCTTTTCTAACCCAAAGGTCAGTGCCTGAAGCATGAAGGCAGTGTCTTCCATTTTTCTAGCTCATTTCCAGAGCCCTGCTTGATGATTTTCACTAAATGAAATCCTTGATTCCGTTGACAGAGGCCATCCTGTTTCTCTGCTCCTTTTACCGTGCAATGTCTACTTGTACGGAACTCTACAGCAGTGCCTAGCAATCATTGCATCACTAATCTTCTACCACATGCCTTTTCTTTCTGGGGTAGCCCAAGGGTATTTTGTTATTGTTCGAGTCTGTATTTATGTGTATGAGCATTTTGCCCTGCCATGCATGTACGTGCATCATGTACATGCAGTGCCCATGAGGTCAGAAGGCATCTGGAACTGGAGTTCTGGAAGATGGTTATTGGCCACCTTGTGGGTACTGAGAACAGGGATTGCAGTCTGTGCTTCCATACCCAGCAGAAATTGTTTATTGAAAGGAAAAAAAGTGATTGACAATGATTGGAGCACTTTAATTAGTTCGTTGGTTGTATGTTTTTCCTCTTTGTTTGGGATGGCTTTTCTTCTGTAAGAACAGCAAGTGCTCTTAACTGCTGAGCCACCTTTCCAGCCCACTGTTTTGTGGTTTTGGTTTGATTAGTTTTGAGACAAGGTCTCATTGTGTAACCTAGTCTGTCCTTGAACTCACAGTCCTCTTGCATCTACCTCTGTGCTGAGATTGTAAACATGTGTCACTACACCGGGCTTCCACTGTGCCTTTTCTGTATGTTCATCTATCAGAGTTGTTTTGCAGAGATAGTATCTTTGATAGTTGAAGTCAGAGACCATGACCCCACAGTGTCTGGCCAGCAATATCATGTAATGTACCAATAAACATCTGCAAATTCGCTTGTTGGTGGGACTACTACCCAAGACTCGGTTTTCAGTTATTCTAGAAATCAGTACCCTCCACTGGCCAAGGAGTGAGACAAGGAGGTTTATGTCCCAGTGGTAACACCAGACATTATGTGGTGACAGAGAGAGGAGGTACACTGGTTTCTAACTTTTAAGATGTCTACTTAACAGCAATTTTTAGTGAAAAATAAATCTCAGGCCAGAAGTTCACAAATACTGTTGCTTAGGAGACAGTCAATTTAAAGAAAAATTGTTATATCAGGACAGGGTGTTACGTGGATGTCACAGAATCATGGAGGCAGGCCATGAGTAATTGAATTTGGAGAACTTTAGCCCAAACTTGTTTAGATTGATAGCTGGAGTCCCGGAAGCCCAAGCCCCTTTAGTCAGAGTTTAATAATCCAAAGGTAGCTCATTAATTGTTCTGAATCCCTCTGGGCCAAAAGGAACCTGGACCTTTATTCCCAGTTGTAGACAGCAGAGCAGTGGCTTCTGAGAAGCACAGAGGTCAGAGATTTGAGCCTCTGTCCTGAGGGACTCAGCTGTGCTTCTCTTTGTTGCTGTTCCTGGAACTCCCTTGGAATTTCCAAGCCAGCCGCTGGTGCAGACTTCACTGTTGGTGTCATCTGGCCTGATGCAATTCTAGCTCCACTCTGAGGCACCTGGAAAACTCAGAGAAGATCAACGTGCTAATCTTTTTTTTCCAACCTCAGAATGAAAGTTTCTCCCCTCTCTGACTTGACTTTCTGTGTTGTGTTTTCATTTTCAGAACAAACTCCTTTACTTGAATGTACACTACCAGGATGTGACTGATGTGGAATTTCAAAAGCCCTTTGTTCCCTCTTAGGAACGAGCAAGGCTATGTGCAGTTTACAAGAAGCAGGCACCTCCTCCTTCCGTGTCTTCCTCAGGGGTCTCTGAACTGTTCTTGAAACCACTTGGCGCTCTAACCTTCCACTTGGGGAAGGTAGAGGAGGTGGCTCTCTTATTCCTGATTGATAGGAATGTGAATTTACAGATTGTTTGTTGGGAATATAAATTGGTGAAAGCTCTAGAAGGTAATTTGGGAATACTGTGAGAATTAAAAATCCATGGATCTGTATTCTTGCTCTAAGAATTCATCTTTTAGATGTGAGCCTTAAAAGGAAAATTCAGAAGAATCTATAGTTAATTATTTATAATGGCAAAGACTGGAAACATCCTGAATATCCATCAGTAGGAAATTTGTTAAATAAAGCTTTATGTTGGAATTTTGTATTGTTTTTTAAAAAAAGTACAGTAGCTCTTTATATGTGTCTATAAAAAGAGCTTCAAATTATGTTAATGAAAAAGCTGGGCTCAAAAAGTCTGATATCAGGCTGGGCTTGGTGGTGTGTGCCTTTAATCCTAGCACTTGGGAGGCTGAGGCAGGCGACCTTCTCTCCAACCCCTAGTTCTCTTTTTTTTTTTTTTTAATTTTTTTTTAATTTATGCGTATGAATGTACTGTTTGTGTAGGCTGTGCCCCCGTGTCGTGCATGCCGCGGAGGTCAGAAGAGGGTGTCTGATTCTCCCCTGGAACGGGTCTCCTGGAATTGGAGTTACAGACGTTTCTCAGCCGCCATGTGGTGCTGGGGATCAACCCAGGTCCTCTGCAAGAGCGGTTGGCGCTCTTAACCGCTAGGCCATCTTCCTAGTTCTCTTTCTGTAAATGGGCTTATCTATGCATAGACTAGCCTTGGAAGGTTATTAAAAACTGCTGATTGCCAGGCGTGGTGGCACACACCTTTAATCCTAGCACTTGGAGGCAGAGGCAGGTGGATCTTGTGAATTCAAGGCACCTGGTCTACATAGAAAATTCCAAGCCAGCGGACTAAGGGAGAACCTGCCTCAAACAAACAAACAAACAAAAAACAAACAAACAATGAAAAACTTATTTTATGTGTATGAATGTCTTGCTTGCATGTGTAAGGGCATCACTTATGTTCAGTGCCGAGGTCAGGAGGGCATCGATCCCCTGAAACTGGAGTTACAATTGTTGGCCCCATGTGGGAGCTGGGAACCCACCCAAGTCTTTTGACTGCAGCTAGTGCTCTTAAACACGGAGCCAGCTCTCCAGCCTCCCTGCTTCTTTTTATTGAGATAGGGTCTCTCTATATCTCTAGCTTTTCTGGAACTCCCTATGTAGCTAAGTTGGCTTTGACTCCTATCTGCCTGCCTCCCAGTGTTGGGATTAAAAGTGTGTGCCACCTTGCCCAGCAGAGAACTTCCACTTTTGCACTATACCAAATATCTTTTGAGTTTTGAACATGAAAATATATTCATAAACATATGTACTCACCAGAATAAGCTTGAAGGAAGAGTAAGATCCAAGTTTGGTAAAGAAAAGGGGAAAAGTATCACTTTAGGGCCTCCATGGTTGTGTTTGAGTTTTCCTTTGTGACATTAATCTGAAAACTGTCACAACCTCCTTAGCTCCCAAGTCAATTTTTCCTTCCACTTGTTTCTGAAATTTACTATGTTTTGAAAAAAATTCATGGACACACTAACTTGGCTTTTTGCCAATACATACTTTCCTTGGAATACTGGGGAAAGGAGAGGCCATCATCTCATGTAATCATGTAATATATATGTACATATTTTTGGTCTTTTTGAGACAGGAACTCCCTGCACCCCAAGGTGGCCTGGAACTCACTATGTAGACCAGGCTGGCCTTGAACTCACAAAGATCCACCTGCCTCTGCCTCCCAAATGCTAGGATTAAAGGCTTGCACCACCATGCCTGGCATATGTAATATTTTATTATGAATGAATCCAATGTGTTTTTGAAAGAAATCCATTGGCATAATTGCTGTAGAAAAGAATATATTAACAGTGGGGCTGGAGAGATGCTCAGCGGTTAAGCCCAAGTCTTCAGAGGACCCCGTTCCATCACACCCACATGGAGCTAAGAACCGTCTCTAACTCCAGTTCCAGGGGAATCCTGACCCCCTCTTTGACCTCCACCGCATTGCATGCACGGGTGCACCACCTACATGCAGACAGTACACTCATACACATTAAATATTTAAAAAAAGAAAATATTAACCGTGACTAGGATCCTACCCTCAAGTCATGGTTTTGAGAGGATTTTTTTTTTTTTTTTGTTTACTATTTTTTTATGTGTTTGCCTGCATGCATGAGTGCACCCATGTTGGGCAATCGGTCAGAAGGCAATGGATCCCTGGAACTGGAGTTACAATGGTTGTTGGCCCCATTAGTGCTGGGTCAAACCCAAGTTCTCAAGAGCAAACTTCTATTACGCTGAGCCAGCTGTCGAGACCTTTGGGAAGCATACTCACACCAAGGGAAAACACTTGCCCAATTCTCCCCCTTTGCCCCTCCCCTTCCGTCTCCCCTATCCCCCCCCCCCCCCCCCCCCCCCCGGCCTGGCTTAACCAGAAGTTTCCTTCACTTAATGGCTCCAGTAAACACGCATTGCAGCAACCCAGTCCAGGACCACAAACTATACTCTTTCCTCTCCTCTCTATGATCCTCTTTGTGACCCATGGAACAGTTTAGTAGTCCGAGAGTTCCGTGCCACAACTCCTCCCAGCCGCAATAGGGCGATGTATAAACCTGACATACTCGCTACCGGTTCCTGCACGCTTTCTCCAAGTATTTAGGTTGCGAGGTGGTGCGCGAGCACATGTAGCGCTGGGCCTTGGGTGGCAGTTAGCGAGCTCCCAGAGGACCAGGCTGGAGCAGTGGACAGTGCACGTGCGCTGTCACCGTCTCCACGCTCCCTAGTCTGCGGTGTGCTATCGGGTGATGGTGCCGGCCACAGGCATGTTCTGAAAGGCCCGGCGGGTGAACGTGCACAAGCAGAATGACTCTGAGGAGGAGTCATAGGTTCCTGCTGTTGTAAATGCTAGATCTCCAAGAGGCTGCTTGGCCTCCTGTCAGCCATGTAAGGTTGATGACTCCATGGCCAAACCCCAAGTCTAGGCTGATGGCCCCAAGACACGCATCCAAAAGATAGGCTTGTGTGCAAACCTGTGGCTGGGGAGTTGGAAACTCTGCGCCCACACACAGCCAAGAAGCTCTTGGCTTCCATGGCCCACAGTTGTGGATGAACCCATGGCCAGAGCCTGTTGTGCTTTAAGATCACCCAACTGGTCATGGGAACCAGCCCCACAAAAGGACAAGCTGAAAAGCTAGGGGAATGATTAACAGTTCCATGATGGATCTAGCTAAGTAAAGCATGCACAAAAGCAAAGTGGAGATCTCAGTCAGGCAGCAAAGCTTGTAGGAAATTCTCTTTATTATTGAAAAGTGATTGGCTTATTATCTTAGGATAGGAGGGCCCAGGATCGGTCTCTGTCCATCTCTCCGTTTATGGCTTCTGTTTCCTTTCCTCTGGCCCCACCCTACATGGAAAATCAAGGGAAGGAGAAACCATTTTTACATAGAGCCTGTTTCAAGCTGTGCCACTCACAGAGCACAGCACATGCACCGTTCCAGGGGCCTTGTCCCCGTGGTAGTACATATTACAGAAGACACAGCTTATTCTGATGACAACAGAAATGGTCACTGATCTCCATACGTGGGACTGGGCTGGCTTCTATGTGGAGGGTAAGTGGCCGCAAGCCTCTGGGGTTGAAATGGTGGTGTTATAGCTTTGTCTTGGACACGGATGAATGAGTCAGCATCCAGAGTGGAACCAGCCCTGAGAGTGGAGCTAGAGCTGGGATTTGAAGCAGTGCAGTCCCCAGGCCCTCAGAAGCTAAAGAACTGAACTCACACCTCAGCCAACCATGGCCAGCTGCATATAAAAATAAATTAATAGTGGCACACACCTTTAATCCTAGCACTTGGGAGACAGAGGCAGGCAGATCTTTGTGAGTTCAAGGCCAGCCTGGTCTACAGAGTGAGTTCCAGGACAGCTGAGGCTACAGTGAGACCCTGTCTCGAAAAGACCAAAAAAATTAAATTAAAAAAAAAAAAAAAAAAAAAAAAAAAAAAAAAAACAATAGTTTTTTATGAGTTCAATTTTTTCCACCACTTTTTTATTGTTGACTCTTTAATAGCAAAACTGAAGTTATAAGAAATTAAAATGTAAACGTGCATCCATACGCACATACACACATAGTTTTTAGGCCAACATGTAGGGAGGAAATTACATTATTGCTTAATACTCAAAGAGAAACACAAAACTGTTTAAAAATTTTTCTATTTATATTGGACCAAGATTTTTTGTTTATGTTGGTAATGAGAATTTTTACTAATAGCAAGAAGCAGTTCATTTGAGGCAGGGTTTTCTTGCAGCAGTTGTCTTGGAAATCCATATGTAGACCAGGCTGGCCTCAGACTCCCATAGAAGTCTGCCTGCCTGTGCCTCTAGAGCACTGAAATTAAAGACCTATGTTACCAAGGTAGTTTATAAAAGGCAGTTCAAAGTAGATTTAAACATGAGGGTAAGATGAATTGTTAGTGGAGGGCCAGAGTGCTGAAAGCCACATTAGGCATGAAGCTCAGTGGTCAGCGTGCACATGGGTAAAGTGCGCCAGATCACAGGCCACATGTGGTCGGGAAAGGTGTTTAGGAATGCATTAAGGTTAAGTCCTGAGTACAGCCTTTAAAGTGAAACAAATTTAAAAGACCATTATAAATTTTGATGCCTAGGACTTTTTGTTAAGCATACATGGATAGATGATAGGATAGATAGATAGATAGATAGATAGATAGATAGATGATAGAGTAGATAGAGAGATATAGATAGATATAGATATAGATTTAAAATATGTTTAGGGTACCCAGGTTTATAAACATTCTATTTTGATTAGGCATGCCAAGATGAAATTTGAAACAGCTGTGGACGCTGCTGTTGAGCAGGGGTCCTGGCACATGTCTTCTCCTTGGAAACTGATAATTCCCACAGCCACTATGCACCTATGAAACTGATGATTCCCGCACATAGAAGCACTTCAGTAACAGCTGGAAGAAACATGGCCAGGTGCAATTCCAAGTACAAATGCCACTTTATTCAAATGCAACATGCATTATAAAGGCAGTGTGACATCACCTCCTAGCAGCCAATCCCAGATCTTTGTATCATCACATCATCCCAACTTCTGGGTGTAAACAGAGTGGTCCTGCGACCCTCACTTGTTCCTCTAAAACATGCTGGGTGGAATGTTAGCGCACACAACCTAAGCTCAGATCAGACATGCCCACAGGCCGGGGTGGCCACTAATCCATCTCCCCACTCCCTAGCACTGGGAACAGAAAATTTCACTGCTCTGCTTTACTATTTAAACGGGTGCAAGGAATCCCAATTCAGGTCCTCACACATTCTCTGTGTGCCCTCTCTACAGGCACTGCCAACAGTATTTTGATAATGCTGTTTTTGTAGTAATAGTATTATGGGGATATAAAGTTCAATGAGGAAATTAAAAATGGAGGTGGGCTTGCACTATTTCTGTCAGCTCTACCCCTGCTAGAAACCAAAGCCTACACAAAACATAGAGCAAACAGAAACAATTACAATTTTGTGAGGAAAACATTTATTTTGTGCTTCATTAAATATTTTGTGTATATTAATGAGAAGAAAACTGTCCTTCCATGACCAAATTTTTCTTTCCATTATGTTTTCCTACTACAGACAACCGGAGAAGATTTTTCTAGTTGTCTCGAACAGAGGCTTCTTCCAAGATCCTGGTATCCTGGACAACGGAGATGAGGGCTTAAGATGCCTGGTGCTGTGGTCCTATTTTGGGTAGGCCTCACTAGATTTAAAGGCCTGTTGGAGGAAAACAGGCTGGGATTCTGTGTGCCCTGTTGCTTATTGCATTGTGTATTTTTCATGGACACAGCAGCACAACTCTGGCAGGAGGCGTTGGCTGTGTAACCCAGTGCCCTCCTTTGCTCTGAGTAGGCAGGAGGCCTGTGGCCACAGAAAAAGTAAGAGGTGGCAGGTGGAGGCGTCCCCCTCTGCCGATTGAACTTCAAGCACAGAGTTTATGTTGAGGCATCACTTTCATGCCTCCCATCTGTCTGACATCTGTTGTAAGCACCTGAGCCTCAGCATTGCTACTGCTCATATATGGTTTCTTTTTCACTTGCCTTTGGCTCTGGGCAGCGGCTGGTGAAGGCGTCCCTTTTTTTCTTCTTGTCAGAATCCATTGAAAAATTTGACTTATGAATTTTGGCAAATGAGTTTTGGGAGGAACTTGTATAATTTTTTGATGGGATTGTTGGTGTTTGTTTCTAAAGTTGTCTTCATTTTCCCTGACTGGGGTGAACTTGGGCCTTTCCTCTCCCACTCTCTGTCTCCTAGTGTCTTCATCCTGGTGAGTACAGGACAGTATCCCCCTTTGGCTCATCATTGGAACTTGCTTGGGGATACTGGGTTTCTGCTGCATTGGGCTATTGCCCTCATCTACCACCACAGTGTCACAGGACACCCGTGGAACTAAGGTGTCTGCAGCAGTCAGCCTGTCCTTGTAATGGTCTGGAGGAGCAGGAGTGGCACAGGCTTCAGTGGCCTGGTGTCTCTCTTTCCATGCAGTGTGGAGATTCACTAATTTCTGCTTGAAGGCTGGGTGCTGCTGGATCTTTGTAACTACTCCTTCTAGACAGTAAAAGGACTTCTTGGTTCTCTGTTTCATAATCTAAGGCAGTCTCGCCCTCAGAGTGTGTACCCGCAGTGTCATATCCTGGAGTTTCAGAAGGTTGCCTGCTTTCTGGTATGGTTGGCAGGACCTTTGAAGGCTCATGGTCTGTACCAGATGGAATCACTAGCAGGGCCTTCTCGATTTCCTTACAGGAAGGAGAGGAGACATGGAGCAGACAGCCTAGTGAAGGAGGGTTCTTAATTATCACCTCTTTCAAGCATGTGCAAGGGGTTTCTAGGAAACTGCCTGCCTCAACTGCTGAGTTTGCCCTAGATATAGAGGGGGTTGAGGAAGGCCAAGCACATGGTGCAACAGGAACGGCCTCAACAATTTTCATCCTGAAGAGGTTTACAGGCTTCAGCACTTTGAGGGGTAGGCCCCACTTATGCTTTGCCCGAAATCTTACCACATGTGCCTCCAGGGCCTGATGAATGCTTGGACTGAGAAAAGAAAGTTTTGAGGAGGAGCTTGTGTATTTTTCTAAATTCTTTTCAAGTGTTAAATTTCTGGTTTCCACATGGGTACTATACAGGGGGCAACCACTGTTCATTGCCAGCCAGGACCGACGAACAATCAGAGGAATCAGGCCTTGCTTGATCTGCCCTGACTTTGTTCCCAGGTGGACTTCAAGTGCACTTTTTAGATTTTTGTCTTTATGCTTCTTGGACTCACTCTGCAAGTATGTCATCAAATTTCTGTCCAACTCTGAAAGGCTTTCTCCCCAGTAATTTACTGGGGTTTTGTCTGAGCTCCTAGAAAAGTCTTTTGGCCTTGTCCCTAGAATAGGTCCCAAATTCTTCCCATAGTCCTTCTGGGCAACCATGCTGCATTCACTACTAGATGCAAAGGAAACTGAAGGGCTAGGCTGGTCTCTGTTATGACATGGCCCTGTGAACTTCTTCTGAAGCTGCATTAGTTTCAGAGACTCTTGCATACTCTGGGGCAGGCCCACTGGTGTTGAACACGCCACTTTTGGATGTGTTGCTCCAGTTTCTCCAAGACTTCAGGGCTTATTGAAAAATTCCCTGGAAGGACCAACACTTGGCAGTCTTGGGAAGGTTGGGGGCCAAGACATTATAGGCTTCTTGAGGTCTCTGGACCATCCAGGGTGAAGCCAACCCACTTTCTAGCTGTTTCTTAAATGATGGTTTTTCTCTGTGTTGGATTTCAGTGGGAGCATATTGTGTCTTATTGTTTGATTGAGAAGTTGTTCCAGTGTCCCTACTGTAGGGTAGAGAAGAGGGAGGTAGGGCTGGGAGAGAGGATTGAAGGTGGGCCTGTTGACTCTGGGCTGGATTCAGAGGTGGGTGCTGGAATTGGGGTGGAGACAGAATTAAGGGTGAAGATTGGAACTCCAGAAAGGACAGAGGATGTGCCTGGGAAAGCAATGAGGACATTTTCCCCTGCACGGGGACAGGAGAAACATTTGTGATAGCATTAAAGAAGAGGGGAGAGGGAAGAGTAGAAGAGCCCTGGGGCATCAGGCAGCGCCACTAGAGATTCACTGTGCAGGGAAGGGAGGCCCCAGAAAAGCTGGGTGGACTTCTGTTGAAATTGTTTTCTGAAGACATTGGGATATGAGAGTTTCTGGATAGCTGTCTGCACTTCTGACTTCTCTCTTATGTTCCACAAGAGTGGCAGGTTGGTGCTGTCTTGCTTAGCACTTGGTGACTTCAATGTATTTTCTAAGGAATTAAAATGATGGTCTGGGCTCATTTCTTCTAAGGGTTCTCTAGCTTTTTCTTTTTCTTTTAACTTTGGTCTATGGTGTCTGCAACTGGAAATTAGGAAAATGGGTTATGATGGTAGAAGGAGGGGCAAAGGAAGCTAAATTTAGGGTGTCCCATTAGTAAAGATCATGAAATTAGACTCCAGATCCCAGTCATTAACATTTGAGGTCATGTAATCCCTACTTTGACACTGTTTTCAAGGTGCATGTGTAGACAGTGCTTGATCATTTACAAATGGCTCCCACAGCTGTCACCCTTCATGGTTCTTATCATTGTTATACTGGAGAAATGAAGTAGTCATCTGAACAAAGAATCAATCTTACTCAGTCCCAGCTCCAAATTCTGGAAGCATCAATGAGGGCCCACAGCCCCCTCTCCTGAGCCACACCTGTCAGCTGTTTCACTACATCTTCCTTCTAGCAGGGAACCTGATTAGTATTGTGGTTCTGATTTCACTCCCAGGACCCCCAACTCAGGCCTCTGCAACCCTCCTTGGAGACACAGTGTTGGTTCCTTGAAGGCAACTGTTTCAATAACTCTGGACCTCACGATTTAATGGCAGAAACTTACCTTTCCTTGAATGAGTCCCAGGCCTCTTTTTGAACCTGCTCTGGCAGGTCATCTGCATCTGAGTCTGAGAAATAAGAGGAAAAACAGGAGCAGCTTGTCAGGGTGTGAGCTCCAGAAGCCCATTGAAATGCAGAGACACCTAAGACTGGAGGCCCAGGAACCTGCTGTACCAGGCCAGCCTTTGGTTATGGAAAAACGGCCATCACCAATTACTCAGGAATCTTCCGCCTTTTTGAAAGCCAGACTCCTGCAGAGTGCGCTACCCACCCCACTCTCACTGAATCCCATTCCCACCTTCTCCCTTAAATTCCCAACCAGAGCCATTCTGGCTTGCTCTATTTCTCCTGAGCCTAGCCCGGCTACCTGAATTAAACTTTGCTCGAAACTTAGACCTCTGGCCTTTCATTCCAGGGGGAGCATCCATAACCTTAACATTCTTGTGCCGTGACTTGGATTGCCTTTTTCCCCCCCCTGCCCCTCGAGCAGCTTCGGGTAGCCGGTAAGCCGGATACTGAGATCAGGCTACAACAGCAACCAACAGCATTTGGCCAAAGGTACCCAAAATAAATGTTTTTCCTCACAAAAGTGTAATTGTTTCTGTTTGCTCTATGTTTTGTGTAGGCTTTGGTTTCTAGCAGGGGTAGAGCTGACAGAAATAGTGCAAGCCCACCTCCATTTTTAATTTCCTCATTGAACTTTATATCCCCATAATACTATTGCTACAAAAACAGCATTATCAAAATACTGTTGGCAGTGCCTGTAGAGAGGGCACACAGAGAATGTGTGAGGACCTGAATTGGGATTCCTTGCACCAGTTTAAATAGTAAAGCAGAGAAGTGAAATTTTCTGTTCCCAGTGCTAGGGAGTGGGGAGATGGATTAGTGGCCACCCCGGCCTGTAGGCATGTCTGATCTGAGCTTAGGTGTGTGTGTGTGTGTGTGTGTGTGTGTGTGCACTAACATTCCACCCAGCATGTTTTAGAGGAACAAGTGAGGGTCGCAGGACCACTCTGTTTACACCCAGAAGTTGGGATGATGTGATGATACAAAGATCTGGGATTGGCTGCTAGGAGGTGATGTCACACTGCCTTTATAATGACATGTTGCATTTGAATAAAGTGGCATTTGTACTTGGAATTGCACCTGGCCATGTTTCTTCCAGCTGTTACTGAAGTGCTTCTATGTGCGTGCATACTTTCTCCAAGGCCTGTTCCACGTGGAACTGACCCTTTACAACAACTGGTACCTTCACATGTGGAGCTTAAAGGAATCCTAGAGAAACTCCAGTATGCAAACCCCTACAAGGATATGGGAAGTCTATATTTTAGGAAGCTTCTCTTTCTAGCTGAGCAACTATGGAACACTGTCTCCCAATGTGCCTGCTACTTCTTTGCTATTAACTTTTCTTTCTCTTTCAATTTCTACTTTGTGCAAACCTGGGGCTGGTTCCTATTATTGGTTGACTGGCAACAAGGCTAACAACTTAGGGCCACCAGGTTTTGCACAGATGGAGGCCATTAAAACTAGAAATTTCTTGGCCTGGAGTGGCTCCTGAGTTATTGCCTTCCTAGCTGTAGGTTTTACCAGGAAGCCATCAGATTGTTGTGGACCAGGGAAATCAGCAATTTCCTTGCCTGATGGGCTCAGGAGTTACCATCTCCCCAGCCATGGGTTTGCTGGTTGTTCACACATGCAGGCAGTGGAAGCCAGCAGCTTCCTAGCCACGTTTGACCACGAAACACATCAGCTTCATGGTTGGTTTCAGCTACAGGACTAATCAAGCTTACAGTCATGAGGCTACCAGCCTCAGGCACAGCTTGGCCTTAGGGTAATTTTAGTAATTTTTACAGGTCCGAGATGAAACTCTGTGTTCCAAAATAAAAAAAAAATTTGGTAGAAAACTCTCAGGTGTGCTTTGCGCCTGCTGTGCAAAACCAGTTTATCCTCCCTGGACTGGTCTTGGCAGCTGGATGTTTGAGCCCAGGCTTTTTTGTGATGCTAATTTCTCTCAGGCTTGCCCCAAGTTTACATGCTCATTTCTCTTCTGCATACATATTGGGATTCTTCCAAATTTCAAAAGTAACAAATATTCTCCTTTGCTATTTCCCCTAATTTCCAAATTGACTTGTACCTCAAACATTGTATTAAACTGCCAGTTAAAGGGACTTCTTTCTACAACTCTCATAATTATCCCAAATATCTACTCTCCAGTTGATTCAAAGAATTCATACAGGCAGGAACCCTATGAACATAAAATAAGTGGAAAATTTTAATAAGACTTTATTCATTGTGCACAAAGCATATCATACAAGAGTGAAGTCCTATAAACATAAATCATGTGTAAAATCCTAAATAAAAGAAAGTTTACCGTTGTTTCAACCTGTTTCTGGATAGAATTATGTACCCTTTGGCTTCTTATTGATCTCATAGGTCTTTGGATTTCTATGATTTGTACCATCTAACCTGACCCCTGGGTCATTAATTTGCATGCACTTCTTTTTGCTGACATGATTACAGGACCATCAACCCTGCATTTGGACTTCCAGCTTACTGTTTGGCCATAAGGATTAATAAACTGGGGCTGGATAGATAGCCTAGTAGTTAAGAGCACCGACTGCTCTTGCGGAGGACCCGGGTTTGATCCCCAGCACCCACATGGCAGCTGAGAACCGCCTGTAACTCCAATTACAGGAGAACTCCAGTTCCAGGGGAATCTGAGACCCTCTTCTGACCTCCGAGGCATTGCATGACACGGGTGCACAAACCCTACATGCAGACAGTACACTCATACACATACAAAAAAAAGAAAAAAGAAAAAAAGGAGTAATAAACACTTCTTTAGCTGGGTATTTAGGTGGGATAATCAATTCCATAACAGGTTGGCTATGCAATCATCAGTTTCATAGGTGCATAGTGGCTGTGGGAATTATCAGTTTCCAAGGAGAAGACATGTGCCAGGACCCCTGCTCAACAGCAGTGTCCACAGCTGTTTCAAATTTCATCTTGGCATGCCTAATCAAAATAGAATGTTTATAAACCAGGGTACCCTAAACATTTTAAATCTATATCTATCTATATCTCTCTAATCTCTATCTATCTATCTATCTATCTATCTATCTATTATCTACCTATCATCTATCCATGTATGCTTAACAAAATGTCCTAGGCATCAAAATTTATAATGGTCTTTTAAATGTGCTTCACTTTAAAGGCTGTACTCAGGACTTAACCTTAATGCATTCCTAAACACCTTTCCCAACCACATGTGGCCTGTGATCTGGCGCACTTTACCCATGTGCACGCTGACCACTGAGCTTCATGCCTAATGTGGCTTTCAGCACCTTGCCCTACAACATTCATCTTACTATGTTTAAATCTACTTTGAACTGCCTTTTAAAACAACTTGGTACACATAGGTCTTAATTTCAGTGCTCAGAGGCAGGCAGGCAGACTTCTATGGGAGTTTGAGGCCAGCCTGGTCTGCATATGGATTTCCAAGACAACTGCTGCAAGAAAACCCTGCCTCAAATGAACTGCTTCTTGCTATTAGTAAAAATTCTCATTACCAACATAAACAAAAAATCTTGGTCCAATATAAATAGAAAAATTTTAAAACGGTTTTGTGTTTCTCTTTGAGTATTAAGCAATAATGTAATTTCCTCCCTACATGTTGGCCTAAAAACTATGTGTGTATGTGCGTATGGATGCACGTTTACATTTTAATTTCTTATAACTTCAAAGTTTTCTGACAATTAAAGAGTCAACAATAAAAAAGTGTGGATAAAAATTGAACTCATAAAAAACTATTTGCTTCATACTTTTGATATTACCAATTTTTAATTGGTCTTACATAAATTATTAATTAATCAATTAATTTTTTTTGGTCTTTTCGAGACAGGGTCTCACTGTAGCCTCAGCTGTCCTGGAACTCACTCTGTAGACAGGCTGGCTTGAACTCACAAGAGCGCCTGCCTCTGCCTCCCAAGTGCTAGGATTAAAGGCGTGTGCCACTATTAATTTATTTTTATATGCAGCTGGCCATGGTTGGCTGAGGTGTGAGTTCAGTTCTTTAGCTTCTGAGGGCCTGGGGACTGCAGTGCTTCAAATCCCAGCTCTAGCTCCACTCTCAGGGCTGGTTCCACTCTGGATGCTGACTCATTCATCCGTGTCCAAGACAAAGCTATAACACCACCATTTCAACCCCAGAGGCTTGCGGCCACTTACCCTCCACATAGAAGCCAGCCCAGTCCCACGTATGGAGATCAGTGACCATTTCTGTTGTCATCAGAATAAGCTGTGTCTTCTGTAATATGTACTACCACGGGGACAAGGCCCCTGGAACGGTGCATGTGCTGTGCTCTGTGAGTGGCACAGCTTGAAACAGGCTCTATGTAAAAATGGTTTCTCCTTCCCCTGATTTTCCATGTAGGGTGGGGCCAGAGGAAAGGAAACAGGCCAGAAACGGAGGCATGAGCAGAGACTGATCCTGGGCCCTCCTATCCTAAGATAATAAGCCAGTCACTTTGCAATAATAAAGAGAATTTCCTACAAGCTTTGCTGCCTGACTGAGATCTCCACTTTGCTTTTGTGCATGCTTTACTTAGCTAGATCCATCATGGAACTGTTAATCATTCACCTAGCTTTTCAGCTTGTCCTTTTGTGGGGCTGGTTCCCATGACCAGTTGGGTGATCTTAAAGCACATCAGTCTCTGGCCATGGGTTCATCCACAACTGTGGGCCATGGAAGCCAAGAGCTTCTTGACTGTGTGTGGGCGCAGAGTTTCCAACTCCCCAGCCACAGGTTTGCTCACAAGCCTATCTTTGTGGATGCGTGTCTTGGGGCCATCAGCCTAGACTTGGGGTTTAGCCATGGAGTCATCAACCTTACATGGCTGACAGGAGGCCAGCAGCCTCTTGGAGATCTAGCATTTACAACAGCAGGAACCTATGACTCCTCCTCGGAGTCATTCCGCTTGCACACGTTCACCTGCCGGGCCTTTCGGAACATCCCTGTGGCCTGCACCATCACCCTATAGCACACCGCAGACTAGGGAGTGTGGAGACGGTGACAGCGCACGCGCACTGTCCACTGCTCCAGCCTGGTCCTCTGGGAGCTCGCTAACTGCCACCCAACGCCCAGCGCTGCATGTGCTCGCGCACCACCTCGCAACCTAAATACTTGGACTACTAAGCTGTTCCATGGGTCACAAAGAAGATCATAGAGAGGAGAGGAAAGAGTATAGTTTGTCGTCCTGGACTGGGTTGCTGCAATGCGTCTTCCTCGTTTACTGGAGCCATTAAGTGAAGGAAACTTCCGGTTAAGCCCAGGCCCGGGGGGTGGGGGGAGGGGGGGAAATAGGGGCCGGAGACGGAAGGGGAGGGGCAAAGGGGGCGAATTCTGGTAGATGATTTTGGGAAGGGCAAGTGTTTTCCCTTGGTGTGAGTATGCCTCCCAAAGGTCTCGACAGCTGGCTCAGCGTTAAGAGCAGTTTGCTCTTGAGAACTTGGGTTTGATTCCCAGCACTATATGGCGGCCAACAACCATTTGTAACTCCAGTTCCAGGGATCCATTGCCTTCTTCTGACCGTATTGCCCAACATGGGTGCACTTGCATGCATGCAGGCAATACACATAAAATGAAAATAGTGAAACTAAAAAAAAATCCTCTCAAAACCATGACTTGAGGTAGGATCCTAGTCACTGTTAATATTTTCTTTTTTTAAATTATATTTTAATGTGTATGAGTGTACTGTCTGCATGTAGGTTGGTGCACCCGTGTCATGCAATGCCGTGGAGGTCAAAAGAGGGCGTCGGATTCCCCTGGAACTGGAGTTAGAGACGGTTCTTAGCTGCCATGTGGGTGCTGGGAATGGAACTGGGGTCCTCTGCAAGAGCTGTTGGGGCTCTTAACCGCTGAGCCATCTCTCCAGCCCCACTGTTAATATATTCTGTTTCTACAGCAATTATGCCAATGGAGTTCTTTCAAAAACACATTGGATTTCATTCATAATAAAATATTACATATGCCGGGCATGGTGGTGCAAGCCTTTAATCCTAGCACTTGGGAGGCAGAGGCAGGTGGATCTTTGTGAGTTCAAGGCCAGCCTGGTCTACATAGTGAGTTCCAGGCCACCTTGGGGTGCAGGGAGTTCCTGTCTCAAAAAGACCAAAAATATGTACATATATATTACATGATTACATGAGATGATGGCCCTCTCCTTTCCCCCAGTATTCCAAGGAAAGTATGTATTGGCAAAAAGCCAAGTTAGTGTGTCCATGAATTTTTTTCAAAACATAGTAAATTTCAGAAACAAATGGAAGGGAAAATTGACTTGGGAGCTAAGGAGGTTGTGACAGTTTTCAGATTAATGTCACAAAGGAAAACTCAAACTCAACCATGGAGGCCTTAAAGTGATACTTTTCCCCTTTTCTTCACCAAACTTGGATCTTACTCTTCCTTCAAGCTTATTCTGGTGAGTGAGTACATGTGTTTATGAATATATTTTCATGTTCAAAACTCAAAAGATATTTGGTATAGTGCAAAAGTGGAAGTTCTCTGCTGGGCAAGGTGGCACACACTTTTAATCCCAACACTGGGGAGGCAGTGAGATCAAAGCCAACTTAGTCTACATAGGGAGTTCCAGACAAGCTAGAGATATAGAGAGACCCTATCTCAATAAAAAGAAGCAGGGAGGCTGGAGAGCTGGCTCCGTGGTTAAGAGCACTAGCTGCAGTTGCAAAGGACTTGGGTGGGGTTCCCAGCTCCCACATGGGGCCAACAATTGTAACTCCAGTTTCAGGGGATCCGATGCCCCTCCTGACCTCTGCAGGCACTGAACATAAGTGATGCCCTTACATGCATGCAAGCAAGACATTCATACACATAAAATAAGTTTTTCAGGGTATTTTTGTTTGTTTGAGGCAGGGTCTCCCTACAGCCCCAGCTGGCCTTTAACCCACACTGTAGACCAGGCTGGCCTTGAACTCACAAAGATACGCCTGCCTCTGCCTCCCAAGTGCTAGGATTAAAGGCGTGCGCCACCACGCCCGGCTTTGGTCTTTCATAATCACAAATTTATTGTTTGTGTCAAGGATCAGAAGACAACTGTGTGTGTGTGTGTGTGTGTGTGTGTGTGTGTGTGTGTCTGTCTGTCTGTCTGTCTGTGGTGGATTCACTTGTGTACATCTGATCTGGGAAATTTCCCAATCAAGAATCCCTTTTCCAGACACTCTGGGCTGTGTTGCGTTGACAGTTGAAGCCAGCTAGAACAGGATGTTTCCGGAAGGTCAGAGGTGAGAAGACCCATTCTGGAGGAGGCACCGGTTTGTGCACTGAGAGCTGGGCCCCAGCACTCACTGTCCTCTGCCTCCCTACTGTAGACCTGGTCTGCCCAGCTGCCCCACAGTTCAGCCGTGCCTTCCCTGACATGATGGAGTGCACCTTCAAATTGTTATTCAAACTAAAGCCTTTAAGCTGCTTTTGTCAGGTATTTGTCAGAGCAATAGGAAAAGTAATTCATATACCACCTATCTACTTCCTTTTTAAATCTTGTTGATTTATTCACTCTTTTGTACATGAATGCTTTGTCTGCATGTACATAAGCGCACCTCAAAGAACAGAAGAGGGAGTTGGACCCCCTAGATTTAGAATTATAGTCATTAGCTGCCATATGGGTGCTGGGAACCTAACCCAGGTCCTCTCGAAGAGCAGTCAGTGCTCTTAACTGCTGAGCATCTCCTCGGCTCCCCATCAGCTCCCCCTTGTCTCCTCTCATTTCCCTCATTGTCCTCATCTTCTTCCTCCCCCTCCTCCTGTTTTGAGAATTTTTTTCTTCTTCTTTTTTAAGCCAAGATCTCCCTGTAGCCCCAGCTGGCCTGGAACTCGATATGTAGACCAGGCTGGGTTTGATCTCACAGAGATTCACCTTCCTCTTCCTTCTGAGTGCTGAGGTTAAAGGGATGCACCACCATGCCCAGCACCCTCTTATCTACTTATTTAACTTTAGTATTTTCTTTTGGAACATGTGTTTTTGTTTCTCTTGAATAGATTTTTTGCAAGAAACTGTTTTATGGTAAGTTTATGTTTAGGATTTTTTTTTTTTTTTGGTCTTTTTGAGACAGGGTCTCCCTGTAGCTCCAGCTGTCCTGGAACTCACTCTGTAGACCAGGCTGGCCTTGAACCCACAAAGATCTGCCTGCCTCTGCCTCCCAAGTGCTAGGATTAAAAGCGTGTGCCACCACACCCAGCATGTTTAGAATTTTATAACATACAAGCTGTTTTCCAAAAAGTCTAGCATCTTCTCTATCATTATAATTGTGCTGCCAAGGCTAAGATGACATCTTGCACCTTTGGTTTTAAAACTATGATCTCATTAAAATACTTTAACAAGTGATGGAAAACAATTATATATAATAATTAAAGAACCGACAATATCAAAGGTACTTAGGCTGTTTCATCGGAGGGAATGGATTGCAGGGGAAGCAATGTGCCACTGTCAAAGTACTAGAGTATGAATGAATCCAGGGATTTTTTAAAAGTGTTCTCTGGTCAGAAGGACAGTTACATAGCACAGGAGAAAAAAAACCTGTTAGTGAACCCGTAAGGGTCAAAAAATCAGATCTTTAGACGTCTGGAAGAAAAAACTGGAAAAGAAAATTTTTAGTTGTAATACCTGTGGAAAAATAATTTGGACAGAGAAGAAATAAAACCTTCTGATTAGAAACCTAGGAACGCAGGTTCAAATCAGGCCTTTGAAAAAAAATTTAAGAGGCATGCCAAAAGTAAACTTAATTTTTGGTTTGAAGTGGCCACTTTGTTTTGACAAAAAACACAGAACATGGACACATGACAGTTACAAAGACACATTGAAGAACGGTTATAACACACAGACAGGTTTGGATAGACACATGACCGAACTGTATCCATTAACTCTGGACAGTGGGAAAATCCCCTTTCATCTAAAGTTGTCCTTCCTTGTCCGGGGCTGTAGACAATTATCACATTTACAAAGAATCACTTAGAGTTTAAGACATTTGCTTAGGTGGAAATAGACTGTATGTCCTACTGTGCTTTGCAGCACAGCCTGTTCTTGTACACCTGTGAAGGATGGTGGACTGGGTAAGCAGGAAAATCTGGTGGCTTGTGCATATTACCTGCTAATTTAATGAGAATAAATTTAGTTAGTGGAAAAACCAAAAGATCCCAGCCAAGTGAAAGATTACTCCCTGAGGGAAATGCTGGATGCTAGTGAGGCAGTGTGTGGTCAGCAGACCTTCTTAATCTCAGATATAGAGGCTTTTCAAAAGATCCCAGCCAAGTCAAAGTTTACTGCCTGAGGCAAAAACTGGGTGCAGGTTGGGCAGGGCTTGGTCAACACACCTTCTTAATCTCAGACATAGGGGCTTGTATCCCAAAGCAGACCAAAATAGATTTGTGAATAAAATGGGGTTTATAAGGAAAAACAATGAAATGGAAAATGTCAAAATCTGAAATAATCCCTTAAAATTTAGGCAAGTTTTGTAAACAAAATATAAAAAAACCAAAACACTGTACAAAAGTAAAGAATGAAAATTGATTGTATTTAGAAATGGATGTAGTTATTAAGTCTGATGTGAATTTAGGCTTTTTGTCATGCGGGCGTAAACAGGGGCATGCGCAGACAAAGCCTCAAGATGGCAGCTGAGGAGTGGGTGTGGATTAGCATGGTTGCCATAGGAATAGTCAGAAGCATGTATGTTTGAATGCCAGGCAGGAGAAAAAGCCGCACGTGGTGCATGGCGACTGGGGCTCTTAGTTTCAAACATCTCAGGACTAAACACCCTCTATATCCACTCAGGCATCCATGCCGCTTGCTTTATGGCAGGAATATAAATGGTCAATGACAAACAACTTCACACAGCAATTTTTTAAACTTTCTTCTGGGCCAAAGACTATGTCTATGAGGACTGCAGCAACCCTCTCAGGCCTCCAGCAGCAGATTGTGAAGGGCCTAAAGTCTGCCCTTCCTTCCCAGATACAATGTATCAAGTAAATCCTTAGATTAGATGCAAGCCTATTCATTTAAACAGCTCCATGAAACAAATATGTTTAACTAGTTTCAAACCCAAAACTTTAGCACCTTGATGAAAACTCTAAATTAGAGATGAAAACCTAAATCAGAGTAAAATATGACTCTTAAGTTTGTAACAGTACTCAGAAATTACTTGAGTCTGAAGCAAGTGCAGGTGGTGAGAGGTGAGAAATGGCCCTCCTATGACCAACCTCCAGCCCTGTCTGATGCATCACAAAAATCTCTAACCTGCCTTTTTCTCAGAGACTCAGAATAGGCTTTTAGTAAAAACAGCACAATTTCAGTCCCTTGTTCAGCCTTTCCATACCTTTTCTGCCTGAAAACATCCACAACTCCTCCCAGTGCAGGGACAGTAAGCCCCAGCCACCTCAAACACACACATTCATCTTGCCCACATCCCTCTTACTGGCTCCAATATGCTTGATGCATCCTTTTACTCAAAAACAACTCTCACTCACACCTAAGGCCCAGTCCACTTACCAAATGGGATTGGGAGTACAGCAGGGACCTTAAGCACCAGGGGGTCCCACTCTCTAGCCAGAGTTGTATATATGGTACACACCCCTGCGGCCAGGAGCTGTGAGTCCCTTGGAGGACCTGCCCAATGCCAAGAACTATTTCAATGGAGACAGCTACCTGTATTTATTTTCTCTAACACCACATTATTTACTTCAGGTGGAAAATTACCAATAGTCATTTTTATGTATGTGGGAATTACCAACACTCACACACATGCTTTCATTTTTTTTGGTCTTTTGGTCTTTTTTGAGACAGGGTCTACCTTTAGTCTCAGCTGGCCTGGAACTTGCTCTGTAGAGCAGGCTGACCTTGAGCTTACAAAAACTGCCTGCATCTGCCTCCTAAGGACTGGGATTAAAGGTGTGAGCCACCACACCAGGTCCCAAGGGGCAACAAAACTGCCCCACCCAAAACAAAATCCAGTCCAAGAATCCATTTCTAGTCCTGAATCTGGTCCACAAAGTTCTTAAAAAAAATAGATAATTTCAAAGCAAGCAAATTACCTTTTGAAAGTAAACACAAACCAAAATGGGATCTTTAAACAGTCAGCTCTGAGGCCGATTTCTATAGCAAAACCACAAGGTGGAGATGGCACTGGCATGTGCAGTGAGGCAGTGGAGAAGGAACAGTAAAAGAAAGAAAAAAGACTGTAGAGGGCAGAGAAAGAGAAGGAGAGGAAAAAGATAAGTGAAGTAAGCCTTTTAGTCTCAGAAGGAATAGAGAGAGGGACTAGAGTGAAGGGCAAAGAATGCCTGTACATACAAGCATCTGACCATTTACCAGAGTGCTGGCAGAAGTCTCTCAAAGCTGAGAATTCAGAGATCTAAGGTACTTAAAGAGTATAGGAGACACTCCAGGGGTGTGAGGCCCAGGGCCTCTCCTTTAGAGTGTGAGGCTCCCATATTGGGAGTCGGAGGCTGAGGAAGAAGTGAGAGGGAGAGAGAAGGAAAATAGATTCTTTTTAGTCTCATCACCCACCCGAGTGCTAAGGTGCGTCTGCCCTAGTTCTAAGTGGGTGCTCAGAGACCCCAGGTCTGTGTGACCAGTGTGGGAGTCCCTGAAATCGGGGCCTGCAGGTCTGTGAAGTCAGCATCCCAAAAATCACAGAGGAGGCCAGAATTCGGGTCCAGAGTCTGTCCCCAGCATCCTGGTAATAGACAGCAAACTGGACAGGGAAAATCAGAGGGAATCCCTGATTTAGCCGGCACTCAGGGATCCAAAAACGGAAATGGAATGGGAGACTAAAAAGAATGGAAAAAGAGGATCGGAGAAAGCAGTAGTGAGAACAGGAAGTGTCGAGGCAGAGGGGGCAGCTAGAGGGGGCAGAACATACACAGGGTTACACAGAAGGTAGGGTGAGAGATGGAAACTCCCCTCACTCAGGTGCCTGTCCGGCCGGCCACCTGCGAGGCGACTTAGGAAGTCTTACCATGAGGGCCACATGTATAAACCCTGTGCTCGGTCATCACAAGTGTGATAAGTGCCCGATGAGGTGAAACGACTTTGGCGGAACCGCGGGTTAGGGCCCAATCAGATTCCGTAGCCCGAGAGTTGTGGAACCATAACACGCACTCTTAACTCTCACACACAGTCACACGGGAATAGAGTAGGGTAGGATAAGGAGAAGAGAGAAGGTACCTTTGGCCGAATGCTGGTGGGTGCTGTTGTAGCCTGTGCTCGGTATCCGGCTTACCAGCTACCCCGAAGCTGTTCCGAGGGGTGGCGGGGGGCGGGGAAAAAAGGTGATCCGAGTCACCGGCACCAGAATATAAGGTTATGGCGCACTCCCCCCGGAATGAAAAGCCACGAGGTCTAAGCTCTTCAGAGCAAAGTTTAATCCAGGGTAGCCGGGGCTAGGCTCAGGGGAGAGGTAGAGCCAAGCACAGAATGGCATCTGGCTTGGGAATTTAAGGGAGAAGGTGGGAGTGGGATTCAGAGAGGGTGGGGTGGGTTGGAAGGCAAGGTGGAAGATTCCCGAGTAATCAGTGGTGGCCTGCTTTAGCATAACCAAAGGCTGGCCTGGTAGAGCAGGTTCTTGGGCCTCTGGTCTTAGGTGTCTCTGCATTCCAATGGGCTTCTGGATCTCACAACCTGACAAGACCCTGTCTCAAAAACACCAAAAAACAAAAAGAAAAACAAAAACAAGCTAGAATTGTGAAAGCTCTGAAATGTCCTGCAGTAACTAGAGTAGGTTGGAGCCAAATTTTAAGATTCTTAGTTTGCCTTCTCTACCCCAAACTTCTCTGGTGAGTTGCTTGGAGTGTCTCAGCTA
Organism: Rhizomys pruinosus; assembly: GCA_009823505.1. Classification (NCBI taxonomy): domain Eukaryota; kingdom Metazoa; phylum Chordata; class Mammalia; order Rodentia; family Spalacidae; genus Rhizomys; species Rhizomys pruinosus. Next base: position 1,203,508 of record VZQC01011130.1, on the reverse strand, counting down.
TGGTTTTCTCCAGAGAATGAGTCCCTGGGAAAGAAAATAAAGAAGCGTGAGTTTGCTGGGGTTCTCCATTCCTTTACTATTCTGGGTTCTAGTTGATTCCATATCTTTAAGAGAAGAGTGGAGGGGTGACCTGCCTATAAATATAGTTTATATAAAGAGCAGGACTTTATTTACTGAATCATGAACTTTTTTTTTTTTTTTTTTTTTTTTTTTTTTTTTTTTGTNCAACACAGAGCTTGGGAGAGAGGCAGATGTAGGTACTCCATGCCAGAGAATAAGGTATTCTATATATGGTACATGGCTCTGCGAGGAATTTAACTGGAAAGAACTGGCAAAATGTGATTTATTGCTTTAAGGACTTCAAAAGGAATAATCAAATATTACAGCTTTTAGCTCAAATTTTTGAGGTGTCAGAAGGGTAACAGTTTTGATTTTGAAAGTTATTGTAAAATAAATGTTTATATAATTTTATAACTTTTTTTTTTTTTTTTTTTTTTTTTTTAGGTCTTTCTGAGACAGGTTCTCCCTGTAGCTCTGACTGTCCTGGAACTCACTCTGTAGGCCAGGCTTGCCTTGAACTCACAGAGACCTGCCTGCCTCTGCCTCCCAAGGGCTAGGATTAAAGGCATGTGCTACCACGCCCGGCCTGAATCATGACTTCTGAATAAAAGGACAAGGCATTCAAAACAAGACAAGGTGTATCTCAGGAACACAGAGAAGGATGTGATCGGAAGGGGCAATGTCATGTGAATAGAGTCTGATGGCAGAACTGGCTGTGGGGAGCTGGAGACTGCACAGAACAGAAATGAGCCTGAAGAGAAATGTCTGGGAGGCAGGAAGGCCACCCAGGGGACGTGGGGGTGAATGAAGTTCAAGTCAGCTCACAGCACATAAACTAGTGTATTTCACAGTGGCATTGTCAAAGATATATATGGTTATACTTTGACCTTATTCACCTCCTATGCCCTGCCCTGCTCACTGCCCTTTCCTTCCCCAACATAATTCGCCTTCTGCTTTCACATCAGGTCTATCTCACTGACCTCTTGTGTCCCCTCCGTTTAGACCTCTTCTTCTCTTCTTATAGTTCCATTTCTACTTTCATGTCTTACATGTACATGCACCAAAGATGTGTGACACTTATCTTGCTGAGTCTGGCTTATACTGCTTGGGACAATTATCACCAGGTCCATCAGTTTTCAAGTGAAGTAATATAGAAATAACACATGGGGCTGGAGAGATGGCTCAAAAGTTCAGTGCCTGGAACTCACTATGTAGATCAGGCTGTCCTACTTGATCTCACAGAGCTCCACCTGCCTCTGCCTCTCAACTTCTGGGATTAAAGGTATGTGTTACCATGCCTGGCCCCCAGTATTTATATATTGACTACCTATCATGCATAATATAGTCAAAGGAATGTTAGAATATAAAAGAGAAATTCTGGTCTCAAAGAAGGAATCAATAAATGCTTCAGCAAGAAAATGAGGTAAGTACATGTAAGTAACACAAATAAGGTGGAATATTAGCTTTTATTTTGCATGATGTGCTTGTGTGCCATGGCACAAGTGGAAGGCAGAGGACAACTTGTGGGAGTTGGCTCTCTATTTCCACTGTGTGGGTCCCAGGGATTGAATGCAGGTTATAGCTCAGCAGCAAGCATCCTTACCTACTGGGCAATCCCTCCACTCTTACTTACTTACTGAGTTCTTGCCCATTGAGCCATGTCATTGACTCCAAATACTGTCATTTTGAGCAAAAGACTAATGGGATTAGATTAGAGCTGGGATGGAGAATAATTCATTCACCAGCAGTAGCCAGAATGGGGGTAAGAGAGCAATGAAATTAGAATGGTGAAAAGCCTTTATTTGCCAAACAGGGAGGTCATGGATATTAGGAATCAAATCATGGAGTCACCAAGATTTAATTTTATATATTATATATATATTATATAATTATATTATTATATATATATAAAAGTGGTGACAGGTATCTGTCTGTGGTTATCGTTTTCTATCAGAAGTTTATAGACAAATGGCAGGCCTGGTTTCGTTCATGAACTGTAGTTTTCCAGTCCCTATAAACAACATTCTCAAACTCAATTCTAACCTAATAAGTAATAGATAAAATGATTTATGGTAGGCTTAAACACAGATATATATCAGTATCTATATTGGATGTAAAAAGACTAAGTGCACTAAAAAATAAAGATGTTCCACAGAGATTAAACACTGAAATTCAGCTGTATGCTGTTTATAAGAGATACACTTGAATATAATACCATGGAAATAATCAAAGTATATAACAAATGTATTTGGAAGCTGTGTAAAAGTAAGCTGATGTAGCTGTACCCATAACAACAAAAAAAGGAAACAAAGGCACCCATTTTGCAAAGTGTAAAAATTACAGAAGGTGAAGGATGAAAGGTATGTCTTAATAAAGTGAGCCAATTCAATAAGAAATTATAGCTCATATATATATATATCCTATAGAATAGCCTAAAAACAAAATTAAAGATGGATACACAGTGGAGAATTTAATATAGCTGTCTTTGTAATTTATAGAATATGCATAGACATATCTGTAAGGATTTAATAGAACTAAGGATTTAGTGGAGCAAGATGAGTAAAATTGTGTTTGAGTGCTCAGTGAAGTCCAGTTCACTTGGGTAAAGTGCTTGACAAAGTTTTTCATAACTATGAGGTAAGATGAATAAATACTGGCAGCCCAAGTGTGAAGTTGGGAGGATGAATGAATGAAACAGTCCAAGGACTTTGAGTAAGCTCTCTAGTCCACAAAGCCACACACTTGGTTCAGTCCTATCCAATTTAAATTGCTAAGAGCCATTTCCAGTGGAAAAGCAATCAGATGTAAGATGTTCTTAATGGCTTGGAACAGGAACTAAATCTCTGAGATAGACATTCAATTGATATAAATCAAAATGCCTCCATGTTGCTTCTTTTAGAATAAAGTAGTTCATTCCTTAAAATATGGGCTATACACACACATATACAGTGCATAAATCTTAATGCCCAAGAACTGGATGAACTTTCACTTATGTGTGCACCAATGTGTCCAGGTCCCGGAATAGCCCCAGTACCCTGGGAAGTTCCCTAACATCCCTTCCAGTGATTCTTCTACCCCTTGAGGTAACCAGTGTTCTTTCTTTTTTTTTTTATTTTTTTTTATTTTATTTTATTTTATTTTTTTTTTATTTTTATTTTTATTTTTATTTTTTTAATTTTTATTGATGGTTTGTGCATTTTATACATCATTTTCCAATTCAGATCAGGCATATTTCCCTTTCCCTTCCCCCCCACCCCCACCCCATCCCAGATCATGTATTCTGCCATAACTGTCCTGCATCTTTCAGGTTTTTTTTTTTTTTCATTTTTTAGCTATAAGTGATAATCCATGAGTATAAGCATCCTTCGTGCAAAACCAATCTATAGACTGTTGTGCCCAAACCCCCACAGTCCCACCATTCAGTGGAGGTTGACAGGTTGTTTGTTCAATCAAGTTGATCAAATGAGTGTCCAGACTACATCGCTGTAGTTTCACCGTTCACCCCAATCGCAGCCTTTACATTCTACCACGCCCCCTCTTCCGCAGATTGTTCCCTAGGCTTAGAAAAGGGGCACAGGTGGATGAGAAGTAAAACTGTCCTCTCTCTCTGGAGCTGTTGACTTGGATTCTGGTCAATTCTGGCTGTTTCCTTTCATGGGCTGACAGTTTGTTCAGGAGTAACCTTTCGATCCTACCAGTGTTCTTTCTATTGTCAGTGATATGCTATGTTAGCTATACAGTCATAGAAATAAGTTCCCTGGATGTTCCTGTACTTTCTATGTAGTCCAGGCTGACTTCACACTCACACCAGTCATTTTGAGCAGGCTCTCGAGTGCTGGGATTGCAGATAAGAACCAGCATGCCTGGCCGGCCTGCTTCCTTAAACAGCAAGTGTCTTTATGAGTCAAAATAGCTTGTTGGAACTTAGATTCAGTCCTTGAATTAGTTGACTGCTGACAACAAGCCAAGTCTTGGTGTTCAAATAGCTCTCCATTAATTCATTTTAGACGGGTTTTCTTCCATTAGATTATTCCCCAAGTAATTTTATTTTCATGCTGCTACAAGTATATGATAAGATTTTTGTTTTATATTGTTTGTTGTTAGCATGAGGTCAGGAAGTTACTTTTCTATAATGACATATTCAATAACTTTCTAATTACTTATTAAGCAGTAGCTTCTTTTCAAATTCCTACATTCACAGTCCTAGAGGTATAAACAGTTTTATTTCATTTTTTTAAAGTTCTGTAACTTGTTTTATGGCACTTGCTAGGGCTCCTATGCACTGTTGAAAGGAAATTACAATAGTGGGGGTCACTCTTTTGCTTCCAAACTCAGTGGAAAACATTCCATTTCCCCACTGAACGTGATATTAGCCTTAGGAATGTTACTTTAAAAAATCCATATACAGAATATAATCTTATTTGACCAGTGATCTTATCAGTAAAATTTTCAGATATAGAATATAGACAATCTTGGCTGGGGAGATGACAAAATGGATAAGACTGCTTGCTGCACAAACGTGAGGATCTGAGTTCAAATCCCCAGATCCCACATAAAAAACCTGGGCATGGTTATGCATGCCTGTAACCCCATTGGTGGGGTCAGGGTAGAGTTAGAAGCAGGTGGATCCCAGGAACTCACTGGCCAGCTAGCCTATTGGAAATGGTGAGCTTTGTAATCCATAAGAGACCTTGTCTTTTTTTTTTTTTTAGTCTTTTTGAGACAGGGTCTCCCTTTAGTCCCAGATGGCCTAGAGCTCACTCTGTAGACCAGGCTGGCCTTGAACTCACAGAGATTCACCTGCCTCTGCCTCCTGAGTGCTGGGATTAAAGGCACGTGCCACCATGCCTGGCCTAAGAGAGTTCTTAGCTGCCATGTGGGTGCTGGGAATTGAACCCAGGTCCTCTGTAAGAGGAGTCAGTGCTCTTAAGCACTGAGCCATCTCTCCAGCCCCAAGAGAGACCTTGTCTTAAGGAAGTAAAGTGGAGAGTGGTGGAGCAAGGCACCAATGTCCTGCTCTAGCCCTTGTATGTGACCTGGTGGGCATGTAATTTGCTAGGGGAAAAGGGAGTGCATTTGGCACCCCACAAACAGTAAAAACAAGATGTGAAAGTGTAAGTTTGAACAAAGTACATTAGGATCAACATAGGGAACACGGTCATAATAATTGGAATTTTTTTTGGTCTTTTTTGAGACAGGGTCTCCCTGTAGCTTCAACTGGCCTGGAACTCACTCTGTAGACCAGGCTGGTCTTGAACTCACAGAGATCCCAAGTGCTGGGATTACAGGCGTGCACCACACACCTGGCAGTAATTGTTCACCACCATACCTGGCAATAATTGGAATCTTCTAATCATGAAAGTTGTGTTGTCTTTGAAGGGAACAAGTATAGAATATTTGATAGTGTTCTAGCATAGCCTGTGTATTATTGGTGGCATTCCTGATATTGGCAAGAAGTTGTACTAATTAATTCCTTTATAGACTCTATTCTAATATTAGCATTGTGAATTTATAGAAACTCTCTATAGGAAATGTGTTCTGACTCCTTTTCACATTTATAAGATGTGTCTGAAATCTGAATTCAAGAAACAGTGTTGAAAAGCAACATGTCTTCCATCAAAGAGTTGACATTTGATCTGTAGGACACAGGAGGGTGCTGGGGAAATGTGTTTCTATAACACTTCTGATGACTGGCATAGAAAAAAAAGACTAAAGAACTTTAATTCACTTCAATTATTTGCTTAATTATCTAGTTACCTCAAAAGTGGAAATATTATAAGAACTAGGCTTGGTGCATGAACAGAATGAAATTCAGGCCTCTGAGAACTTGCTTATATGAACTTGCAACAATGGTGACAGCAGGCACAAGACTCATGCAGATGAAATCAGACAAAAATCCAGCATAGAACTAGGGAAATGGGCAGCAGTTCCCAGCCTAGGAACGATTGGCAGCTGATTACTTCTGGGTGAGGGAGGGAAGATCTCCTTTAAGGGAGAGACTCTAGATAGGCTGACTAGACTCCAGTGGATGAAGTTGCACTGAAGGACTTCCGGGTACAAATGCTGACCAGAAAGGACTTAACTTTTATGACAGAATGCATGAAATCTAGTAAGGGGGCTATGGAGGGGGAGGAGGAGGAGGGGATCTAAATTTGACTAAGATCTATTATACAAAATGCACAAACCACTCAATAAAAAATTTTAAAAAGGGATATTCTTCCCAGTGGCCTTCCTCATGGTTAGAAGTGGGGCTCTGAACCCAGACTATGGCTCCACTTAACTCTCTCCCGTGTCCTTGACTAGTTATTGTATAAACTCTTTCAACCTCAGTTTCCTCGAATGAGGAAGGACAGTGGGTTATCAAGGGTCTGAACTGGGGCACTCGTAGAGTAGAATGACTCAGTAAGCCATTGCTCACATAGAAAACATTCCTTCAGGGAAGTTGACGCTCCAGGCATGTAGGACTTAACCATCTGAACAGATTGAGAGGACAGTCAAGAGGGACAGTGGAGGAATACGGAACCATCTGGAAGTTTCCTTAGGCATTCATGTGTTAGGAAAATGCCAAAACGCAGTCCTCAGATGTTAAGGATTTTGGGTGTTTCTTTTTTCCTCTGTTCTGCTCCTCTTCACCTTGCAGAAGTGTGGATCTGAAGCCAATGCTTTCTGTCACATCTACTGTTCTGTGAAGAGGCAGGGGCTGTTTATCTGGGACTGTTTGGGGGTTTCTGGTAGAACTCATGCTTGACTTCCATGCTGAATCAGAAGGAGAGAAGGAACCTCAATGAAAATCCTACTTTTATGTCATTAACAGAAGCATTCTTGCATATAAGATATCTCTCAAATAGGTCTTTGGCTTTGTGGTTAACAGAAGTGAAAGAAACAGCAAAGGAGTGTGTGTGTGTGTGTGTGTGTGTGTGTGTGTGTGTGTGTGTGTTTGTGTGTATGGGAGTGAGCACTTAGGAGATTGGAAAGGGTGCCAGGGGTCAGCGGGGACTAGGATTTGGGTTGTTCCTGTAATGTGGTGACTCAGCTACAGTGAAGAGAGTTCCTCCTCAGCTGGCCTTATTCTGGGCACTTAGTTCCTCCCTCCACCTGAGGTGACAGCTATCTGTGCCTCCCTTAAAACTGATGGGTTGCCTGGGAGGGTTTGGCTTGCTGTAGGGCCTGGACATAATGCTGCTGAAGCCTTCCTTCTCTCCCACGGCCTCTCTGTTTGCATCTGCCATGGTTGACTGCACACTGGAAAGGGAGAGTTTTATTCACCAGAGGTTTGCTAGATTTAAGAAATTCTGAAAGACTGTGGAGAACCTGCTACCCTTTGAAGCCAAATTCTTCCCTAACTCTGCCAGTGCCTCTGGGGGAAAAATGTTTTGCTTTGAAGTCAAACGGCAAGAGGCTTCTCGCTGATTAGAAAATTCAGCTTGGACTGAGGTCTTGAAAACTCAAATCGAAATGGGTCATGTGTGGAGAAACTGAAACCCTCACACCACTGAGTCTGAATTCAGCCTTGCCTAGCCCAGCGATGCTTTAGGGAGATGATTTTCCCACATGTGGGAGCACATGTGGTCTGTCACAGCCTCAATCATAGGTTCAGAAAGTTATTTCAGTAATGTTTCAGTTGTGGTTCACCAGGACATGGGGGAAATAATAGTTGTTTTTCATTTTCCCCTGTTTCTTAAAAGTAAAAAAATATAATTCAAATCACAAAAGCCGGTCCCTTATAGAGGCATGCTGTAAGTGACTATTTCAAGTTGCTTTGGGCTTTTACATATATCGAGTAGAAGTCTAGTCAATATAAGTCAATACAGTTTAGGGATGCTGTTTGTTTCTAGCTCTTTATCCTTCTCTGGTAATACTTTCTTTCCATGTTCCCGCAGAGCTGGCGATATCACTCATTACTTTTCCTTAAAGGTGCCACTTCAAACCTCTTTGCTTCCTTAGGAAAGGGAGGCAGCTGTCTGATATCCATGTCCCTAGCCAGACCTGGTCTGGGGTAGATAAGCTTGCTTTTCTCTGACTGCCGTTGATATGGATAGTGTAGTGTCTCTGCAACAGAGTTTGAGACAGAGAGAGTAGTGGACTGGCCTTCATCCAGGGCTCCTGGGCTCAGACCCCAGTAGCACAGGACAGAAGTACCAGGCAGTGGTGCTTTGCCAACTTGCAGGTGCCCAGACATTAAGGAAGGACATAAGTATCATCCCAGGTATGGAAAATAAATGGACCCCAAAGGAGTCGTTAATGTCCACCTCAAAGTGGACACTCTGTGAAATGCTGGCTTCACACAGTATGAACTGTGAAAACTAAACAAGAAGAGTTACAGTCAAAGGGCAAGAATGTGTGCAAATGTCCAAGAGGGTAGCATCTTGGGTGAGGAGGCAGGTGTGAATGTCCTCTTTGCGTGTGTGACAGTTTTCATCTTAGACTTTGACATAGAAGGGACCGTATTCTGTATAGCAGCAACTGGAAAAATGCAAAGCTTAACATTGTATCTAGCTAGAATCTAAACCCTAGGTACATGTGTGGGATCATAGAGCACATGGAACATGACCATCATGTCCTGACTTACTGACCTATTAGTGTCTGGAGGACTTTTGTACTGTATAAACATCTGTGCTGGCCAGCTTCAATTGTCAACTTGACACACTGGGGTGGAGGGGACCATGACTGAGGAACTTCCTCCATTGAATTGGCCTGTGGCCCTGTCGAGTGATGGGGGAGGGCCCAGTCTATTGCAGGTGGGGCCACCTCTGTGCAGGTGGGCCTATGTTGTATAAGAAACTGGCTGAGCACAGGACAATGGAGCAAGCCAGTAAGCATTGTTCATTCGTTGTCTATCACCAAGTTGGCTTTGGTCAGAATATTTCATCACCGTAATAACAAAGAAACCAAAACACTGTCTATCCATATAATTTCATATCCTGGGTAGGAAATGTTATCTAATTTATTTAAAAAGTTTAATTGAATTTTGTGTATTTAATACAGAACATCTTAATCACTCTTAATTACCTTTATATCCCCTTCCATACGGGCACCTTTCCCACAGCTCCTCAGTAGAATCCATACACTCTGTCATTTGTGTTAAGGCCTACTGTGTCAAGTTGGTATCCATGGACATTATTCAATGCCAGTTCATCCACTTAGGTCTAGTCAGCCTATCCAGATTCCCTTGCTTTAAGAAGATCAGCTCTTCCTCACCCAATGGTAATCAGTTGCTAATATTTCTTCAGTTAAGATTGAGTTCTTCTGCCCATTTCCTCAGTTCCATGCTGGGTTTTTTTTTTCTGCATGACAAAAATGGGTCTTGTCCATGCTGACACCTTTGCTGTAGGCTCATATGAATAGGCTCCCAGGAGCTCATAGGTCTGTTTCCATATGCTCATGCACCTCCTCCCTGGCTATTACAATCTTTCTGTCCCCTCTTCTGCAATGGTCCCTGAGCCCTAGGTGAGTGAAGCTTAATATAGGAGTCCTATCTGAGCACCCACCCTATGCAGACTCCTAATCCCCACCCTTTGACCATTTATGACCTTTTGTGTCCTTGGCTCTCTGTTGCATGAGGGGCTTCATTAATGAGAGTTGAGAGAGTCATTAGTGTCCTCTTTATCCCTTGTTCTCTGTTGCATGAGCTTTGGGTGTAAAGGTTGCATTGTAGATATCCCACTTAGGCTTTAGCAATTCACAATGTCTGTGTGTGCCCAGTTGTGGTGCTCTGTTATAGTCTCCATCTGGTGCAAAATAAGCTTCTTTGATGAGTGGTGACTGGGATACTTGACTGTAAAGATAAGGATGCTTATTTTGTCCTTAGTAAGATATATTAGTCTAGGGATGTGACAGCCTTGAGGATTTCTCCAAGATCCATGATCTCTCCATCCATGAGTATTTGGCTATGTTTACAGTACCACACATGAGTTTCCTCCCTTTGAGTGGGCTTTAAGTCCAACCAGACAGCTGTTGATTGTGCCCAGGATAAAAGTTCCATTACAGCACCAATGTCATATGCTGTGCCAGTCATTGATGTGGATATTTGGTCGTAGAGCTGGTGTTGGACCCAATTGCTGTTCTCCATTAGCAGCTTTCCCAGTGCCCTCCAAAGCTATGAGAGCTAGCCTTCCAGGGAGGTGGCTTCCAGGTCAGGTTAAGTTCCATTGATCCAAATGCAGTATCTGAAGTATGTCCTGTCTATAGAAATAAGGTCTTGCCTTCAGTTTCTGGAAGGAAAGCAATCACAGGCAGTGGCAATAGCCTGTGTAATTTTGGGAGTCTCTTGGACTTCCCTGGCCAACAACTCAAAAAGAGATTTCTCCTGAAGACAAGGCCCTCAGAATACCTGGCTTAGGATTTTCCAGGGGAGAATTATGGGTTCTCCTCTGACTTGTTAGGAGTGGCCCTTTCACACGTGGAAATGAGCTAATTCGAAGGGAAGCAACAGCTCCCTGTGTCTTTGCTCAGAGAACTGGCCTGGGTGAGACTTTAGACCCTGGAGTCCTCATCCACTGCTAAGAGAGCCTGAGCAAGTGAGTTTCAAGCATTGTTTCCTGGAAGACACAGCTGTGAACAGAGGGCTCCAGAGGTCCGCTCTGCAGCTCTGCCACACCTGTGCCTTCTCACCAGGACCTCAGGAACCAGAAGGGCGTGAGGGAACAGCTCAAGAGGCATGCTGTGTCTGTTGTCGGGTGACTTGTGGCCTGGGAACTCTGCTGAGAAAGCCTCAGTCCTAACTGCTGTCTCAAATGGCACACAGAGTTGGGCTTTCACTGCAGTAGTCACCAAGGATGGGGAGAATAATTGTTTCCAAAAGCATTCAGAAGATTCAACCTAGAAAATCTAGAGCGAAGGTTTAAGTTTAGGTCAACTACAATGTCTCTTAGACTTTTTTTTTTTTTTTTTTTTGGTCTTTTTGAGACAGGGTCTCCCTGCAGCCCCAGCTGTCCTGGAACTCATTAGGTAGACCAGGCTGGCCTTAAACTCACAGAGATCCACCTGCTTCTGCCTCCCAAGTGCTGGGATTTCAGGCTGGTTTTGAATTTACTCAGCAGTGAAGGACGGCCTCGGCTTCTGGCTTTCCTGCTCCCCCTCCTGAGTGCTGAGCTCACAGGTGTGTGCCACTTTTTGTGGGTGGTTTTGGGGCTAGAACCCTGGGCTTATGGCATAGTGTGCAAGTGGTTGGCAGCAGAGCCTCGTCCCTAGCTCCCCCTTAGATGTTTGACTCTGTGGATGTGGCACTGTAAAAGAGGGTTTCCACACACGGTGCTCGTTTCTAGTATGGGTGGTTTGTGTGTCTCATTTCTTTTTAGCTGGGTTAAAAATATCAGATAAGGCATTACCTCAGGAGGCCTACATTTGAGTGTGCTGGCATGTATATGTGTGAATTCATGTGTGTGTATGAGTGTATGTGATTGTGTGTGACTGCATATGTGAGAAACTCTGTGTTTAAATATATTATTGTGTGTGTTTCTGTGTGTGACTCTGGGTATGAGTCCAACTGTGTGAATGACTATGTATATGACTATGGGGGTGTGTTACTGTGTGTGACTGTGTGAATGTGTGTGACTGTTTGTGACTATGTGTTTGAGAGTGTGTGATCATGTATGTGTGATTATGTAGGTGTGTGACTTCAGTTTGTGTGCATCTGTGTGTGAGTGATTGTATATGACTGTATGAGTGCATCTGTTAAGAGTGTGACTGTGTGTGAGTGACTGTGTATGTGTGACTATTTGTGTTCCTGTGTGTGTGTGTGACTATGTATGACTGTATGTATGTGTGACCATGCATGAGTCATTGTGTGGGTGTGTGACTGAGTGTGTATGACTGTGCCTGTGTATGCGAGTGACTGTGTATGACTGTGTGAGTGTGCATGTGTGTGACTGTGTGTTTGTGTATATGTATGAATAAACGTGTGTGTGTAATTATGTATTTGTGCGTGTGTATGTGTGTGACTGTGTGTGCGACTCCTCCTAAGCTCCTCTAAACTGCCCTTCCCAGAGTCCATTCCCAGAGTCCTCAGTGAAGGTTCTCAGGTAGGTAATCAAGAAACATTCATTTACAGAAGCATCAAACTGCTTTGCCACAAGCACAGCCTACACTGCGCTGCTGGCAGGCGACAGTCACTGCTCTCTCACTGCTTTTAGCTGCCAAAAATGAAAACACAGCAGTAAAGCTGCTGTCCCAAGAGGGGAAATCAAGTTTTCGACCTAAACTGTTTTCCAGGGCACCTGTGTAACCAGAGCTTGCACTAGGAATGGTTGCTATGACGGCCGGCCAGTGACTCAGCCTCATCAGGTCACGGCTGCCTGCCTCTTCCTTTCTTATGTGTGCCAGGCTGCTGATCTGTCTGCTCCACAGCAGTGTGCCCCACCCCCAGCCTCTCTCTAGGCCACTACTTTTGTCATTATCTCCCTGGACCATTCTCTTTGTCTCGATTGTCACCTTCTCCATCAAAATATTCTCTCTTGGGCACCTTTCCTTTAATGTCTTGACAGATGGTTTGCTTTCCTTCTAAGAAATTCAGCTCTACTAGGAATTCTTCAGGATCCACTTCAATGCTCTCCCTGGGATTACAATGCCAGGCTCTTCTTCGATTTACACACTCCTGCCTCATTTCAATGAAGTAGGATTGCACAAAGAAGTTATATGATAGATTTGTAGGGTGTTAGCCCTGAGAGAGTGCTTTCTTAGCTTTATTAATTCATATTCACTGACCCATTCAATTATTCAACAAGTTTTATTGACATTTTCCTTTTAGGAAATAAGATTTGATTATTTCTTTTTTAATGAATCTTTTAGCTAAATTGACAAGGAGGCAATATTGAAATAATCACAAAATAATGAAAAATTGTTGTAATACCACCAGGAAGCAGTAAGGGGAAGTGACATCACACAAGGTAGAGAGAGACTCTGCATGAGTGAAGACAGGAGTGAGGTCTGATGGATGAACAGACATTGATGGGGAGATAGGCAGTGTGATAAGTTGGGTAACAGAGTATGCAAAGGCCCTGCAGTGTGGAGAGTACAGTACATTCAAGGAACTGAACGGCAGACAGGATCACGGAGCTCTACTGGATTTCAGAAAGAATACTGATTAAGGCAAGTGATTAAGATCTGGCAGTGGCCCTGGTGAGTGTGAAGGTAGATGCAGTGGCACTGGTGGCAGGGATGGATGAACATGGTGAACAGAAACACCCAGCATAAACTTAACCCAGCTTGGCAACAGAGAAGGCATGAAGGCAGAGGGCACAGGGTTTCAATTTGGGGCTAGCTCGAGTGAATGGATCAGAAGAAATGGCAAAGAATGACGTCATGGCAGAAATGCTGCAAGGTAGATGTTTTGTTGGGACAGACAGCTTGTAGGTAGAGCTTAGCAACCCAGGATGCTCACCTGCATTGAGCTACACACACCTCTCTCCATGCAAAGCAACTGCGCACTCTGCCCTCATAATTTCTAGTAACTCCCAAGCAATCCCATAGTACCCCCATTTCTGGGGTCAAACACATCTTGGAGAATATTCCTAAACTGGGAGCAGTGGTTACATCCAGCCTAGACCATTTTAGGTGCTTTGGGTAAGCAACCTGTGTCCTCAAGTGAACTTTTAAAAACCAACAACTCGAAACACCTATCTAATATCCTATACCTATGCATGATTGGGCAGGTATATGATTAAAACTAGATGCATGATGGGAGAAGACATGCTCAATGAACAAATGCTTTCCTTGCCAAAGCTATTAATCAAAACA
>VZQC01011130.1:1177214-1187214 GCA_009823505.1 Rhizomys pruinosus | reverse complement strand
CTACCTTTTCAGAGCCCTCAATCCAAAGAGGCAAATTGTCTCATTCAAGCCCTACAGAGCATCATCATCTATAGCTATTTTTTTTTCTCTTTGTTTTGCTAGGGTCCTTTTCATATACCACACATTGAAATGAACTTTTCTTAAAGGTGTGTACACGTGTGTGTGTGTGTGTGTGTGTGTGTGTGTGTATACGTGTGTGTGCGCACGTGTGTACAGAGGGAAGAGATCAACTTTAGGTGTCGTCTTCAGGGTCTTCTCTTTGTTTAATAACAGTGTCTCCTTACTGACCCGAGGCTTTCTAGTTAGGCTGGGCTGGCTGGCAGGCAAGGCCCAGTGATCTCCCTGTCTCTGCCTTCCCAGAACAGGGATTCCAGGTGTGGTGGTGCACGCCTTTAATCCCAGCACTCAGGAGGCAGAGGTAGGCAGCTCTCTGTGAGTTCAAGGCCAGCCTGGTCTACAGAGTGAGCTCCAGGCCACCTGGGACTAAAGGGAGACCTTGTCTCAAAAATACCAAATAAATAAATAAACAAGTGCGTGGCACTGTGCCTGGCTATTTACAAGTGTTTTGGATACTGAACTCAGGTCCTCCTGTTTGGCAAGTCCTCTATTGACTCAGCCATCTTTCTAGTCACTGACGTTAACTTTGACCTGAGTAGACCATGATGTTATTTCAGTGTAATGGGATTCATGGATATAGTTTTTTGAGAGCCATAAGAAACGCCTTTAATTAGGACTCCAAGTACCTTCCTTTTGAGCTCTAGACAGTACTCCAAAGTCTCACATTAATTATGGAGTCGAAACATTGACGTTTGTGGCAAAGGTATGACTGTCTTTCAGGGAGAGCCTAGGTTTAGGAAAGATGAATTAAGGTATTCTGTACATCACATCTGTTATTGCTCTAATAAATGACTGCATGTGAACAGTGTGAAGTCTTCTGGTGGATGGTCTGTGTTGCTTCATGGTCAGATACTATGACCTAAGACTAGAACCAGGAGGAGTTTCAGGCTGATGTATGTAGTTGTGTACTTTGTGCAGTGTGCAACAAAACCTGCCATCTGTGCTTGTGCAACCAAGCATTAAGTCCTGTGCTAGAGGGATGAGTATTTTTTGTGCTCCTTCCTATCATGGCAATAACAGGAAGAGATGACACTCTTAGGGAGGATAGAAGATCAATAGATCCCAGAGCAGAGGTAGATTTACTCAAATCCTACTTTATTTTCATTTGGTGCAACAAGGAAAGTGCTTTTCAAGTTGCAAAATTCAGAACCCAAATGACAAACCTTAGAGAAGACAGTAGGTAATACCTGGTTTTGAAAAGTGCTCAAGTTTATCATGATAAAATAGGATTTATCAATATAATTCTAGAGGAAATTTATCAACATTCTTTGTGCAAATGCCGAGGATAGAGACAGTACTGGCACAATAAGGATGTACAAATCTCTCAATGAGAACATGGGAGACATAAATGGGAGTGATCTGGACGCCACCTCCCTGAAGGCGGCTCTCATAGTTTTAGAGAGTGCTATGCAAGCAGATAAGGAAGAACATCAACTGATGCTCCAACACCAGCTTTGAAGTCTAATGATCCCAACAATGACTGCCACAACAAACTACATTGGGGTAGTATTGGCACTTTTATCCTGGGGGCAATCAACAGCTACCTAATTGGACTTAAAGCTCACTCATAGTCAAATATACATAGCTGGGGAAGTAATAGCTCTTAGAGAAAGCCTCATGGCTGTTGCATCCCTAGACAAATGTAATTTCTTACTGTGGAATAAATATGGATCCTTACATTTACAGATAAGTATGCCAGTCACCACTCATCAAAGAGCTTCTTTTCTAACAGATGGAGACTATTACAGAGTTCCATAACTTGTCACACACAGAGATTAAGTGTCTGTGAAATACCAAACTCTAAGTGATGCATCAACAATGGAACCTCTACAGCTAAGGCTCATGGAAGTCAGTGGAAGAAAGGGTAGAGAGAACACTAATGCATCTCTCAGCTCTCATCAACGAAGCTCCCTCAGGTAACAGAGGGCAATGAACACAATGGGCCACAAATTGCCAAAGTGTAGAGAGTGAGAGTCTGCAGACTGTGGGTCCTTAGACAGGACTCTACATTAAACTTTACCTCCCCAGGACTCAGTGACCATTGCGGAAGAGAGGGTGGGCAGATTGTAAGAACGGGGGAGGAGGTGCATGACAATATGGAAATAGAGTCTTAGAGCTTCCTGGGATCTTGCTCAAATGAATTTACAACAATGGTGTCAGCATGTACAAGAAAACCAGTCATACACATAAAAAATTAGAAAATGAAAAGTTATGACTTATGTAGAAGTAAAAAATGAGTCTATGTTGCAGATTTTCATTTCACTCACCAATTAATGAGGAAATCAGTGTTTGTTACAACTGATTCATAAAGAATCCAAATAGTCCCAGATAGAGGCAATTGGAAATACCACAATGAATTTTGCTAACTGATGCAAAATGGTCAGTAGTCACAGGACAAAATAATATCATGTTTGAAAATATATTTTCCAGGGTGGGGACATCAATTACATTCCAGCTGGTTAAGATTTACTTTATGTCTTTGAATAAAAGTCATTTTCTCTGCTATCAAATGTTTATAATTTACAGAGTGACCACAAAAGGCATTGCTGTGGAGTTGAACCATGCTTGAAACTTTGGGATCTTTGTCCCAGTGTTTTGCTATCTTTCCTGATATGCCACCCACCTCTCACCCAGCTTTCGGAAGTCTCCTCCATCATCCCTAGATAACTGTTTTCAGGGTTAGCACTGGATTGGCTTGGATGCTCTTGCAGAGCACCCAGATTTGTTTCCAGCACCACCTGGTGGCTAACAACCATACTTAACTCCAGTTCCAGGCAATCTGACACCCTCTTCTGGCCTCTGAAGGCTTTGTGTGCATGGGCGCACTTACCCCATGCAGGCAAGCACTCATACACACAAAATTAAAATGAATAAATCAGAGCGAACACTGAGTCCTTCGGATTGGGTTATTTAAGTTTCTTCTTTCCATACTTGATAATCCTTCTTTTTTTCATACTGAATAATTTTCCAACGTCTGAATATATTCTAGTTTATTCTTCACTACCTATTTGGATACCTCCAAGTTTAGGGGAATTATGAATAAAGCTATTACAAGCAACTTATTACAGGTTTTGGTGAGGATATAGGTTTTGAACTCGGGTATAGCGTGATTGGTGGGTCATGTGGTAAGGTATTTCTGACACTGCAGAGCTCTGATGTTCCCACTAGCCACAAAGAGCGTTCTGTTGGCCCCACCTCTTGGATAGCATGGTGTTGCAGATTTTGGCCATTCTGGTGGGAGTGTAGGACATCTCCTTATTTTAACTTGTACTCCCCCATTGACATGATTTGTTCACAAACTTGTTTTTCATCTATGTTTCTTTGGTGAGATATCTTCTAAGGCCTTTGCCTGGCTTATTTCTTTGACTATAAAATTCTCATCATGCTAATGTAGAGTAAATTCCCAGATGCTTTCATGTGGAAGTGGTTTCAACTGAGATCTTGTCTAGACAAGACTGTAAGGTTGAAGACTATAGATTTTTACTCAGAGTCTCCTGTGCTTTGTTCTGCTCCTCCCTCTTGGTTTAAGGCTTCCTTTATGGAGGTTCTGAGAGACAGTGGGTTGAGGTGAAGGCAACAGTTCCTCTTGCCTATCTGCAGGGTTTTGTGACCTTTGTGTGACTTTTCCATGGCAGAGCATCAGCCATTTCTTGTTAAAGCTGTGTCTTTGAAACCTGCCTATCACTGAGTGTGGTATTTGAAGGCATGGGCTTTTCAGTCAGCCAGGTTCCAAATTATAGGCAGAAACAGCATTTGCTCTATATCCTGTAACTTTCCAACTCAGCTTGGAGACTAATTAGGTATGGGCTTGGTTTATCACATTCATAGTCAGAAAGGACAAAAATAGAACATTTGGATCGATTTCCTGTAGCATTTGCTGGACTGTTTTGGTCTCGGTCGAGATGTGGTCTCCTAAGGTAAATCAAGGGACAGTATAGCACTTCTTTTTTTTTTTTTTTTTTTTTACTTTGGAGATGTTCAAGGCCAGATTTGGCTACATAGAAAGGTCAAGGCCAGCCTGGGTGACAGGAGATCTTGTGTAAAAGAAATAGACAGATTTTGCACATTGAAGCAAAGATGCCAGTTCTTCATCCTGTTCTGTCTGTGTCATTTTCTCTGTCCTCTCATGGCATCCTGGAACTTGTCAGTTCCATTTATCCATTTTTGGGTACAGGGGGCCCCTGACTTCCAGGTTAAAAATCTATGCTAGTTAAGATGATGTTCAGCTGAGAACAATAGAAAAAAAAACACATTTCTAGGGAGAAGATGGTAACAACATAGAAACTTATTTTTCTCTCGTGTGTGTGAAAGTCTGGGATTGGCAGTTTTGGGTTGCTATGGTGGCTTTCCCCACAAATTCCTCAGGGTCTCAGGTTCTTTCCTGCTCACTGATAGGCCATCCTTAGGGTGTGGCTCTTGTCCACAGGTGCTCCATCCTGCTTTGGAGCCAGACAGAGGGAGAAAGAGGAAGAAAAGAGCAAATGGGGAATGCCTGCTAATGTTTCTGGATGCGATGATGTTTCCCTTTATCTGATGGTGTGGTAGCTCTAAGGGAGGCAACGAAGGGAAATGGGAAATGGAGTGGAAAGGTGCTCCGTCCACAGTGGCCTGGCCAATAAACAACCAGTACCAATTGGGTGATATTGTTTCTATTGTGACTCTTTTCTTATTGCAATATTAAACTGGCTTTTCAAATGTGGTCAGTGACTTTGTAAATCACAGCAGAGATTAAAGTAGCAAGAAATTCAGCTCCAGAAACTTCATGGTCAGAATTTCTCTCATGACGTAATTCTCTCACTCCACCCCCCACGTGTGTGTGTGTGTGTGTGTGTGTGTGTGTGTGTATGTGTGTGTGTGTGTGTGTGTATGCACATTTTAGTAACTTTCTTTGGCAAGAGCCCAGCCCCAAGCAATCTATCATGAAATAATTTGTTGTGATCATATTGTTAGTTACTGCAGAAACCAGAACTATGACCTGGCTCCTTTAGGCCCTAAATTAACTTTCTTTCCACTGTACTATGAGGTGAATAGAATATTTATATAGAGAAGCATTGACTTGAAAGATTGCATTCTGAAACTGGTAGATAAATCACATAACACCACTCTGCAAGAAATTTATGCCAAAGAAAAGGGATTATTATGTTCAAATTGGAGAAAAATAGGTTGTACAAAGAAAACTGGGTTTCTTCACTGCAGGATTTCTCAAGGTCTTTCATGAGATGTGCACCTTTTGGAACTTTAACTTACCAGAGAACGTTTTATTTCACTCTACCCTAGAAAGATTTTCTAGTAAAGTTTGTTAATGGGTTACAATTTGGGATAGGCCTAAGTATTTAAGAGGTAACTATTTTAAAATATTAAATGCTTTGTAGCTTTATTCCAACAACACACAATCTAGTTAGCAAAAGAAACCATGAATATAATCAAAGTTAAGTTGTTTTAATTCATGTGGCATTCAGTTCAGCCATTTGTGTAATTGGCAGCTCTAAGATGACACTGAATCTCTCTGTTTCAAATCTTGGGGACTAAACTGCCTGATACTGGTGAGAGCTCTCTTTTTATATTGTTTACTTTTAAACAAATAATCTCAAGACAGCCATCCTTTTTGATCGATACATGTCAAATGAACTGTATTATTCTAAGGCTGTGGAACAGACTTCTGGGTTTCTTTTACATCACTGTTCCAGATCCATGAGTGACTTCGTATGCTTACCAAGCTTGGTCACAGGCCCAATAAATATGAGGATCATTATTCCATTGGAGTTTGCATCACGTTTTCCTGACTTGGGTTTTTGAAGAAGCTATAGGTTCATCAAAGGGGAAGTCTTGTTTAGAAACTGCACTTTTTTGGAGTTAGAACTTAACAACTAGCTAATTATGCTGTGGGTCATTTAGGAACAGAATGAATCTGCCTTCTTTTCTTTGTCCCTTTTCCTGAGCAGGTCCTGGAATGCCTGGCTAGACTGAGTGAAGCAGGCCATGGTCCAGTCTCTGCTTCTGCAGTCTACTAGGCTTCATCAACACAGTCTACCCTATGAGTCTCTTTTCTTCTTGGTCAGGGTCATAGATCTAATTGGGACAGGATCACAACTGGCTCGACAACCAAACAATATAGGAAAGAGAGAAAAAGCCAAGAGCCAGATTTTCTTTGCCTCAAAACAGAGCAAAGGGCACTCTGGAGATGGAGACTCCAGACTAAGGTTCATGGGTGGGGTGACTAGAGGAAATTCGGGGCCATGCGAGATGTAGAGATTGTCCCTGGAAACTTAGCAGTGATGATGGGATGCTGTTCTCACATGGATGCCATGCAGAATTGCTCTGCACCCAATACCAGTATCAATTGGGGTGACACCCACAGATGTCTTCATCACTAGTAGTTGGCAGGGGTAGTGGCCACTAGAGACAGTCTAATGGCTACTTCCAACCTTCATTCTGTATCTACTCCAATTAGAGCTTTGTCATGGGCCAAGGAGATACTTGACTATTGCTCTGTGGCAGGTTAGCTTTTACTTGGGGAAGTCTGATCTACACAGAACATCTTCCTATCCCCTTAATTCTTTGAGTTGTAGAATCATGAGTGCTCTGCTACCAAGCATGAGTGCTTAGTGAGTTTGTGACACATGTCTAGATATGGATAGATGTTGAGAGGACTTCCAAGTATTCAATCCCTCTTAAGGAAGGAGTGCAGAGTCAACACTGAGGTACAGATCCAAAGTGGCTCAGTGTACAGTCCTTGTGGCAATGGATATTAAATGTAGGAATTCAGGGGAGGTTTCTGATAGCTTCCTTGATTGTGAAAGACTGCCTTCAGTCCAGGGACTGGACATTAGGATTGGACATTGTGTGTGTTTGTATGTGTGTGTGTGTGTGTGTGTGTGTGTGTGTGATGCTGTTTTCTGTAGTACTTGGGATAGAACCAGGACTCGTACATGCTAGGTAAGCATTATGCCACTGAGCTACTGAGCTGTATCTTCAGCCCAGAGAGTGTGCATTGAGACTGTGCAAAAAAAGGTAATGATACAATGCAAATCTGGTATTCCATCTGTAGTTATATTACTAGCAAGAAACAATGCCTGATCTTCCACAGCGGAGTTAAATGACTATGCAGACCCCAGGCTCTGGCTGTAGAGAAAGAGAAGAAAGCACTCTCTCAGGCTCAGTCCCAAAGGCCACAAATGATCTGTGAGCATAGCAGAGAGACTGAAATAAGACTATTAAGGGAAGAACATGGACAGCAACATGGAGATTGAATAGAGACCATCACAAGTGTTCCCTCAGTTCTGACAAAGTTTATTACTAGTTGCTAATCCCACACATTGTTATATATAACTATGTGAAATAAATGGTATATAATTTTAGCTGGCAAAAATGAATTTAATCATGCTGAGAATTTCTTTAGTCTTCATAAAACCTGCAGCTAAAGATACCCCTTTGGGGGGGTTATTATTATAGATAAATACACAGGCGGCACAATGCAAGGCAATGAAGCGATCAGAACCTCCAAAAGCAGTATACTTCTATGTGAATATGTGACATAATTTCAAATCTCTAGCTGGGAAGACATAATTCTGAGTTTCTTGCTTGGCTTATGATGTATAATTTTGAAACAAGAGGCAATATAAGGTTTTGAAATTTTGTTAGTGATTTCAGAATGTTATCTCAGAAAGGAAATGAATAAAGGGAGATTTTTATGATTCATTTAATAAAATGGTAGAGTTGATGGAAATAGCTCTGAAATGACAGACCCTAGGACATGAAGACCTCAGCTAGGAGGTGGCACGTAGACTGTCAGACGAAACCATGGAGGCACAGTGATGGTCAGTAAACCACTGCAGGCCAATGTGAAATAACACCACCATTAACAAACCCCATCGATTGATCATGGGAAAGCACCAATATGATCCTGTACATTCTGGACACAAACCAGCATTTGAAGAATGGGAGAAATGCCACCATAGAAGCTGCTAAAACACAAGAAATTCTGCAACATCAAGCCTCATGGGTGAGCCTATTGTTTCTGAAGGAAAAAAAACAAAGTCATTCTAGACTGAAGAAAATTTCACCCTAATAATGACCATGGATACCAAACAATGTGAAACACACACACACAAGGAGAGAGAGAGAGAGAGAGAGAGAGAGAGAGAGAATAACTGGTGTCTGTGTGTGCTTGGCTTGCACCTTGTGCATTTCTATATGTTTTGTAACCTTGTCTTTGTCCTCTTCAAGCAATGTGAATCTTTCTTCATCTTTTTCCTGGTTACTTTCTAAAAAAATATTTTGTACTCTCTGGTACTTAGAGTCTGCCAATAAATATATAGTTTTGCCATTTTTAGGGAAAAATATACTAAGGTAGTTTGGTTATTATCTTGTAACTTTTGTTGCTGAGACACCATACTCTGACAAAAACAACTTGAGGGGGAAAGGTTTATTTTGGGGGCAGTTAGAGGTTATGGTCTGAGATAGCCAATTTTAATTTTTTTATTTTATTTATTTTTATTTATGTGTATGAGTGTACTGTATGCATGTAGGTTTGTGCACCCATGTCCTGCAATGTCATGGAGGTCAGAAGAGGGTGTCGGATTCCCCTGGAACTGGAGTTCTCCTGGAATTGGAGTTACAAACGGTTCTCAGCCGCCATATGGGTGCTGGGGATTGAACCCGGGTCCTCTGCAAGAGCAGTCGGTGCTCTTAACCGCTAGGCCGTCCTGAGGAAAGAGTCTCCCTGAGGAACTGTCTAGACCAGGTTGGCCTGTGGGCATGCCTCTCGAGGAGCATCATGACTATAGTAGTTGAGGTGAGAAGCCGGCCCACTGTGAGTGGCATCAGTCCTAGGCAGGGCACGCTGAGTAGTGTGAAAGTGGGGAACGTGAGCTGAGCTCAATTGCTGCAGATTCATTGCTCTCTGCTCTGTCCTGTGGATATGATGACAACTGTTCTCTCATACTCCCGTGCCTGGGACTTCCTTGTATGATGGACTGTAACCTAGAACTTTGGGCTAAAACAACTCCTTTCCCCTAAGTAACTTCTGTCAGGGTGTTTTATCACAGTAACGGGAAAGGAAATGGAGATATAGTCCATCATGGCAGAGCTCGCAGCAGCAGGAGTATGAAGCAGTCGTTCCATCCTTTCTCTACAGGCAGGAAGCAGGCACAATGACACAGCTGCTGCTTCTCAGCTCCCTCACCCCATTCATATAGTCCGGGATCCCAGCCAGGAAAAGGCCTGGCACTAGCGGGGAGGGTCTTCCCACCTTAACTTATGTAACCAAGATAACCAACTCCCCAGGCAAGCCCAGAGGCCATTTCTTGGATGATTCCAGACTCTTTCAAGCTGACAGTTGAAACTAACCATTACAGTGACTTTACTAATATTATATTTCTCAGGAACAGGCTTAGATTAAATTGTAAAAAGGGCATTTTCAACATTCTTAGCAATGTACTTTTCTCATGTTTTAAGAGTGCAAGTCCCGTGAAATATTTTCTTTATATATTTTAAAGGAGTCATTAAGTTACTTTTACATTTTTAATAGAAATCAAGTGGGTAAAGGAAACCATCTTACTCATTTTCATGTACATCAATGTATCATATACATTTTAGTTTGTCACGCGCGCTGTCTCGCCGGCAAGAACTTCACGCGGACAACAGGATTCTTCTGCAGCAGTATTTATTGTGTACACAGCTCTCTTGTGAGAAGGACCCCGAAATGGGGAAAAGGCACTGCTTAAATACCAGTCTAGAGGGTTTGTGTATGTTCTGGATAGGTGCACTGTCCCATGCCTCATTTGCATGTTAAAAGCGGGAGCTTAGAGACTAGTAGTCATGCGCAGTTTCTCCAATGCAAAGGCAATGGCGGGAAACGGCTTGTAGTGACTCAGGAAGTCGG
>VZQC01011130.1:1150063-1162369 GCA_009823505.1 Rhizomys pruinosus | reverse complement strand
AAACCTGGGTTCTCAGAAAGAGCAGCCAAGGGTCTGCTGAACCATCACTACATCCCCAAGAGCTTTAAATTATTTTATAAAGTGGAATATTAGAATCATTAAAAGAGAGAAGGTATCCATGAGTGGTTCATCAAGTGAGCAAAGCAGGTCCTCAGGTGCATGCACCATTGATTCTGTTTGGAGGATGAAACAATCCACGGAAGTACGAGTAGTGGTTAAGATCGCTGTGACCATAACAGCCATGAACTGTACAATGGAAAGGTGCGGCTGGTCATTCTGGGCTGAGGAATCACAGATTTCCCTTAATTGTAAGTCCTTTATTGCTGACTTACTTTCACTTTTTAAAATTTTCATTTTTTATTGATGCTTTGTGTATTTCATACATCATTTTCCAATTCAGTTCAGGCATAGATCCCTTTCCCTTCCCCCCACCCCACCCCATCCCAGATCATGCATTCTGCAATAACTGTCCTGCATCTTTCTCTCAGTTTTTTTTTCATTTTTTAACATTAAGTAATAATTTATGAGTACAAGCATCCTTCATGTAAAACTAACCTGCAAGCAGTTGTGCCCAAACCCACACAGCCCAAGGGTCCCACCATCCAGCAGGGGGGGCTTGTATGTTCAATCAAGTTGATCAAATGAGTGTCCAGGCTATATTGCTGTAGCTTCACCATTCACCCCAATCGCAGCCCTTACATTCTACCATGCCCCCTCTTCCGCAGATTGCTCCCTAGGCTTAGAAAAGGGGCACAGGTGGATGAGAAGCAAAACAGTCTACTTTCTCTGGAGCTGTTGTCTTGGTCTCTGGTTAATTCTGGCTGTTTCCTTTCATGGGCTGACAGTTTGTCCAGGAATAACCTTTTGATCCTACTAATGAAGCACAAGCAATTAGATATATAGGGGGGTCGCAGCTCTGACTTACTTTCATTTTTAAAAAAAACAAAACAAATGATTTCAGGTTTTCCTTACGATAAAAACTGTGAGGAATGCAAAGTGAAGGGATTTTTGCTCTGAGCCTACACCACGTCAGGAACAGAATCATAAAGCCAGGGTCACGTGATTATTTATCCACCTGGAGGGCTAGCAGCAGTTCTCAGGCTTCAGCAGGCACTGGAATCACATGGGCTTGTTAAGCAGCATGTTGCCCCATCCCTATATTTAATACATGATGTAATATAGTTAATGTATATATTTAATACATGATGCAGTGGGCCTGGAGGGACCCAGATCATATACCCTTCTAACAGGGTGCTGCTGCTGTGGCTGTTGCCCTTGCTGTGGCTGCCAACCCCAGGCTACCTTTTGAACGTCACAGTAGAGTGGCATTTGGTGGGAAGGACCTGCCTGGGTCTTGGCACTCTTTAGCAGGTTTTAAAGCTCCAGCTCTGACCTCCAGCAATCCATGCTTTTTGCTTTCCACTCCAGGTAAATTCACATAATATGGAAGTTGGACTTCCATGTCTAATGAAACAAATAAGCATAGCAGATACTTAAAAGGTCTTTCAAAGACTAATTTGTTTTGTGTCTCCGGGTCCTTCTCTAAGAAGTGATAACACAGCAAGATTCAGTGTACGTATGAAATACAAGTATATTTGAGACATTATAAAATTTTGTTAGAAAAATAGTGTAAGTATCTGGTTCACAAAAAAGGCAAAGTATAGGCCTATATGTATATAATTGATTGTAATGAGTGAGGTGAATTACTGCTTAATCTCTAAAAGAGTTAAAATGGGAACTTACTCAGTGAGTGTTGTGGTACTTGAACAAATCTAAGGTTTGTTTCAGACTCATGCTCCTTATATATTTTGATATTTATTAAGGCACCAATGTTAAATGATATGGCCAGTTACCTTTTTGAGAAAAGCATTTACAAGAACTTAGGGATATAAAAGTGACAATTCTTTTTTTGGAGATATAAATAAAGCATACATGGCAATAACAAGGATTTGAGTTGAAGGCCTGAATGATGTCATTTTGTATTTGTTTATTGCTTTGGTTTTTTGAAATACTTTACTGTTTTAAAGTGTTTCCAAGTTCTCTTATCTTCTCAACTAAATGAGGTAGGTCAGGTTGTATGTTACCATGCCAACTCTCATAAATTACATGTCTGAAGCTTGTAACAGTCTAGCCACTTGTCTAAATCATTCTTGCCTTAGGTCCTGGAGAACTGAGATTTAAGCTCAGGTATTTTGACTCAAGGATTTTTCTCTGTGCTGGCATTACCATGTATCTCTGAGACCAGAACATCTTATTGAAAGCATAGTTTTGTTTTATTTCTTCTCTTACTTAAAAACAGATTTTAGATGGATGCTTGTATAGAATTCTTTTTTTTTTAATTTTTTTTATTGATGCTTTGTGTATTTCATACATCATTTTCCAATTCAGTTCAGGCGTAAATCCCCCTCCCTTCACCCCGCCCCACCCCTACCCATCCCAGATCATGCATTCTGCCGTAACTTTTCTGCATCTTTCTGGTTTTTGTTGTTGTTGTTTTGTTTTCATTTTTTTTTAACAATAAGTGATAATTTGTGAGTACAAGCATCCTTCATGTCAAACCAAACCAATTTGCGAGCAGTTGTGCCCAAACCCATACAGCTCACGGGTCCCACCATCCAGCGGGGGGGGGGGCTTGTATGTTCAATCAAGTTGATCAAATGAGTGTCCAGTCTATATTGTTGTAGTTTCACCTTTCACCCCAATCGTAGCCCTTACATTCTANCAGACATGTGCAGAACTGAGGGTCCTTAGGACACAGAAAACCTGGAAATAAATTTGTGGATGAAACCGTTTCTTTAAAGGCAAGTATACTGCTGAGTGAGATGAAGCTGAGAGAGAGGGCTGGGTGTGTAGACCCCAAATAGGGAAGCAAAATAAAGGAATGAATGGTCTCAAACCAAGGGAGCCCATGTCACTCACCACCTGTTGCAACTGTGAAAGGAAGCAATGTCTTAGATACAAGCTGTTGCTGGAAAGGGAACTTTGTTGTTGTTGTTGTTCTTTAAGAACTTGGAAGTCTAGAGTGCCATCTAGTGGCCATTTAGACTTATTGTCCAGAGGGTCCTGAAGCCAAGAAGTAGAACATAGCCAGGAGAGTCAGAGAGGACTGCGTGGAATGAGAGGAACCTGTAGTTGAAGACAGAAAAAGGGGAAATGTAGGTAATTTGGTTAAGGAGATAGAAGGAGATGAGGTAATGAATCTCAGGAGGGCAAGTCATTAAGATGGAGGAGGAAAAGAGAAGAAGGAAGAAGAAAGGAGGAGGGAGAGGAGGAGGAGGATTGCAAACCTGTCTATGCTAGCTGGAGGATGTGTGTTTTGGATCTGGTTTATGTGCTGACTTGGGGATGGACTTTCTCAGCTTTCGCACTAAGACCGTCTTCTCCCACTAGGTCTTGGGGGTGTCCTGCACATTTAAGGAAACTTGAGGGGGCTCAAGACACTGGGAGATCAGCCCTTATGCGTGCTTCCCGGGTGAACCAAAAGTTCTTTCTGACCCAGGAACAGGGTTTGTTTGTAGGGTTTCCCTATGAAGCTGTTGCATGTCCAGAGGGGTACCCCTGACACCCACATCCTTACAGGGTGCAGGGAACAAGTGCCTCTTGTCTTCAGAGCTTCTTATGATGAGACACTCATAAAGTCCCTAAGCTAAAGGCTGCAAGGTTGCAAGAAATCACATTAAAGTAAATGAGGAGGAAGGGAAGGGAGAAAGAGGAGGAGTGAGTGGCCACAGTAACGAGAAGGAAGTGACTGGCCAGAAGGCATCCCTATCTGTCTGGTGTTCCTGAATGAGTTCTCCAAGATTCAGAATGATTTTTGAGCAGTGAGTGAGAGTGGATCTTGTGGGTCTACATGAGACTCTGAATGAGAGGTGGTCATGGAAAGGGAAGGGGAGGAAGAGTGAGCCAGAGAGAAAGAGAGAGACCTGGGAGAAAAAGAGATCTGAGAAAGAGAGACAGGAGAGAGAGAGAGAGAGAGAGAGAGAGAGAGAGAGAGAGAGAGAGGAGAGAGAGAGAGATTGATTCAGACCTAGAGAGGCCACATGGAGAGGAGAGACCTGAGAGCCCAGGTTTGGAAGAAGGACAGACAGGGAAACAGACAGAGACAGACAAAGGATTGGAGAGCATCTGAGAGACAGGTTTGTCTCTCAGGTGGGCCTGAATTCACTCAGTTACTGTGCCAGCAGATCAGCAGTTGCAGAAAACAGAGGGATTCAGTGCCATTGCCATCAGTGCTGATCCAGGAGTGACTGGGTTTGGAAGAATGAAAGAAGGGGTTGTAGAGAGACAGAAGGAGAGAGAGAGAGAGAGAGAGAGAGAGAGAGAGAGAGAGAAGAGAGGGGTCAGGATTGAGGGAAAACAGTACCTTTTGGATGAAGTTGAATCCATGTGGAACAGAACCTGTACCTGGCAGCCTGTCTGATTGGAGTACATCAGCCACACCCAACTGGGCAAACCAGAGTCCGACCCTCAACTGCAGTCACAGCACCAGATGTGATCTGTAAGGTTCATTTTGAGGGGAGACCCAGAGCAAAAGTAGAAATTGTCCCGGACTCTGATGAAGGAAGTCGGTTTATTAGGCATGTGTGGCCTGCCGTGTCAGGAGAGGAATGACCAGCATTTGAAATGTCCCTGAACGGTGGATTTTATACCCAGCACACACAGGAAGTGTAGTTTACAAGGGACATGGGGTGAAGGATGGGAGGTAGGGCAATAGTGGGTTGTGTGCTGGTATCAGGAGGAGCAATCTGCTAGATAAAACTGAGGCTTGTGACTGTATCAGGAGGAGCCTGATTAGAGCAACTTTCTAAGAAACTATCTCAGTTGGCTTCCTGGAAAAATCCCAACTTAGGTGGGCTATGACCTTACAAATAAATCTAATATTTACTTCTAAGATACGAAATAGATATATGAAGTAATTTTTTGCTGAATAGGTTAAACATTTTGGCCAGACCTACCTCACAGCCTGCGGTTTGTGTTTAGGAATGAATAAACAAACACAATCTAGGATAATTTATTTCAAGTTTGTGGCATTTTGGTCTTACTGATAAAACAGAAGCTTCTAGCCTCTCTCATGTAATCATCCAACAATACTGGATTTTTGTTTATGAGACAGCAAATTACATGGCCCTGACTGGTCTGAAACTCACTATGTAGACCAGACTGGGCCTCAAACTCACAGAGACCCACCTGCCTCTGCCTCCTGGGGTTCTAGGCGCCACCATGTCAGCAACAACTCATCTTTGTTTCTTCAAAACTCAACATTTCAAGGGTCACATATAACAGTGTGGCATTTACTTAATACACTGAGCACAAACCTAGCTTTGGAATAAGTGTGCAGGTACAGAGAGGCAGTTCTGAAAGTACAAGAACATGATGAGAGCTAAGCTAGGAGTCCTGGAGCACTCAGGAAGCAGATGCTGGAGTTCCAGGCCAGCATAGAATACAGCGTGGGACTCTATAAAAATATCCCTTAGAAAAATTTAAAAACCTGCTTCTATCTGACAAAAACCAATGAGAGGGAGTCATGTTTCTGGCAACAGGTAAACTAAAGAGTTGATTTGAAGAAACACTAATTCCTGCTTTGTTTGTTTGGCTTGTGTCTGCTTGAACTTGTAGATCAAGCTGGCCTCAAACTCACAAATTTGCTGCCTCAGCCTCTGTGCACTACTATACCCAGCTTGCTTTTCCCTTTCTAAACTGTACCTAGTGTTGTGTCCTTACATCTGAAAGTTCATTCTAACGTCTAGTCGAGATTGTGCTTAATGAGACAGTGGTAACAGCCTGTTTGAAGACCAGAAACTAACACCTCACCAGTACTTCAGAAAGTTTTCTCTTAATAAAAGGCTGGGTTTATCATTTTCACAGAATCTGATGTATTTTTTTTTCTAATTTATTTTTATTTAATTTATTTATTTTCTTTTCGAGTAGGGTCTTCCCTATAGCCCAGCTGTCCTGTGAACTCAACTCTGTAGACAAGGCTGTGCCCTTGAACTCACAAAGATGCACCTGACCCTCGCCTCCCAAGTGCTAGGATTAAGGCGTGCACCACCAGCCCGGCTTTACTATGTTTAAAAATAAGAAAATGCAGTCATGTGAGTATAAAATATCTTCTTTAAATACCTAAAGCAGACATAACAGGCTTCCCAGGAAGATTTCCCTGTGCTCCAAAGTCTAAACCATTCTAACATTTGTCTTTCCTGGGAGTTAAATATAAAAGTAAAACTATATAGTGAATTAAAGACATAGTTCCAGACATTTCTTTTTTTTTTTTTTTGTCTTTTCGAGACAGGGTCTCCCTGTAGCCCCAGCTGTCCTGGAACTCACTCTGTATACCAGGCTGGCCTTGAACTCACAAAGATCTGCCTGCCTCTGCCTCCCAAGTGCTAGGATTAAAGGCGTGCGCCACCACACCCTACTTCAGACATTTCTTCTTATAGTTTAATGTAGGCGTTTAACAGGATTAGGTACAGTTTTTGTGCTAATCCCTTTTGAGGATAAATTATCTTGAATCAATTTTATATGAAATCTAAATTAGCATGGTTATCTTTAAATAGCAAAGCATTCTAATTGAATGGCACTTCTTCCAATATTCTGTTTCTAGAGTTAGATGCTCTGAAGTCCATGTATTTCAAGTCTATTTGTGACTAATAAGAGTCTCAACTTGAATTTTCCAGATATGTACACCTAGACTCTACACATTAGGTGCAGTGAGCAGCCTAAGCATGCTTCTGCTGGTTATGCTCATTGTTGCTGAGCACCAGCTTGCAGAGAGCTGAGCCTTAGAGATCAGCAATGTGGCCCCAGCCCAGCATCTAAAGTAAGTACCTTCCCTTTGAACATCCCATTTAAATTTCTGTACCTGAGCAGGGTGTGGTGACACATGCCTTTAATCCCTGCACTTGAGAGGCAGAGGTAAGTGGATTTCTATGAGATTGAGGCCAGTCTGCTTTCTGGACATGGAGTTCCAGGTAGGTAGGGCTACAGGGAAACCTTTTCTCAAATAAATAAATAAATAAATAAATAAAATAAAATAAAATAATAAAATAAACGAAAGCAAAATTAGACTTCAATATTAAGGGAATAACACTGAACTTGTGGTCGTGGTCCCTGAGTGTTGTGATTACAAGCATGAGCCACCGCTGTGGTGACGCCACCGAGATTTGTGGCAGGGCCCACTTAATCCTGGGATGACCCATGTGGAAAATCCAAGCAGGAAAGCACACCACGTGTACGCAGGTTGAGGTTCAAATGCAGAGAGAGATTTTATTCCAACATGTCTGCTTAAATATACATCATGACTCAATCCTCAGGGCTGAATGCTAAATCTTTTTGTCACTACACTCCACCCCATGGGTGTGGCCAAGGAGGTACCATTGGCTTAGGAATGCTACCCATCTTAACTAAGTTTTCCCACATCTCACCCTTTTAATTTTATTTTTTTAATTTTTTTGAGAGGCAGGGGAGCCCATGGGCGAGGCTAACAACCCAAAGGAACCTGAGTTTTGAATAGCCAGCTGCTCAAGCCTGTTTTGAGTGCTAGGCAGTGGGGGACAGGTCAGACCTGAAACTTTACTTTCACACTAAGACCAATTAATATCCAAAAATCCCAACCATGAAGTAAGCTGATTGTCAAGCATAAGCAATGAATGTAACATTCATGTAAAACCAATTTGCAACTATTTATGTCCAAATTTTGAACAACGCAAGGTTCCCATAGTCCAGTTGGAGAAACTTGTATGCACAAACGTGTTGATCAAATAAGAGTCCAGTCTATATTGCTGTAGTCTCATGATTCACCCCAATCTCTCCACAGCTCTTACATTCTACCATGCCTCCTCTTCCGCAATTTGTTCCCTAGGCTTTGGGAAAGGGGCACAAGTGGGTGAGTCTGTTCAGGTTGTTCTCCTTCATGGGTTGACAGCTTAACCAGGGTACCTTTTTAATCCTACTAACAAAGCACAAGCAATTAGATGTACAGACACTTAAACAATATTATTATGGCAAGCTAAGCCGTGAGCATAGACACAGATGTTTGGATGGTATGCTAATCCACAAACTGGTTTCTCTATAAAAGTGACAAGTTCTTACTGTGGCTTATAACATTTCCTAACCACTAGAGGTCATAAGCTTGTGGCATCAGCCTTGAATTATTCCTCCAAGGAGAGAGCTAATAGCCAATTCGATTTGGGATATATATAGACACATGGCTGCCACTGTTGCACAGTATTTCCAGGCAGTTGAGGTGTAACTGATACTGACAGAGGAGTCTTGCTTGACTCAAGGAGACGAATATTTTGCTTTATTGCTTTAATGGCCTTTGGTAATGCTCTCTGGCATTTCAGAGGCCAACTGTACATTAGCAAGTGACGTCTCAAAACATTTTTTCTTTTTTTTTTTCTTTGTTCTTCCTGTTTGTTGTTGTTGTTTTGTTTCCAATATGCAGTCACCCCAACTGCTTTGGAAATAAACTAAAGCCAGGCCATGCATAGGAAAACTTACAACGAGGTAATTGGCGACTAAGCTCGCACAGATGAGGGATAACCATGTCGTGTTTGTTTTTCTGGGATTGTGTTTAGACGTCTTCACTCACACATGATGTCCTCTACTCTAAAAACAAAGCCATTTTCCTGCAAAGCTCATGAGGTTTGTCTTTCTTTACTGCTGCTATAGAATGCCATTGTTTAGAGTAACCATTGTCTCTAATCCACTCAGCAGCTGAGGGGTATTTTGGGTTGTGTTCCAGCTCCTGCTATTGTGAGAGAGCTGAAATAACATGGCAGTGCATGTATTTCTGTGGTGGGGGGTGAGTCCTTTGAGGGTAACATGCCCAGGAGTGGTATTACTGGGGTGCAGGTTGGAAAGTTCATTTTCCAGTCCTTCCAACGAGTCTCCACACGGCTTTCCAAGTGGCTGTAGTGAGTTTTACATTCCCACCAGCAGTGAATGAGTTGTTCCCCTTTCCCCACCCCTTTTTTTTTGCCCCACTCCAGAAACTTGGATCATTTGTCAAAACATTTTTTCGTGCTTTATACCAGGTCTTCAACACAGGGACTTACCACCTTCTCCTTGCAGATATCCATTTATGGCAAAAGGCTGTTTATAATTTGGGGGGGCTGGATTCCCCTAGCCAACATCTCCCTTGGCAGATAATCCATTGCTGATAGCAGAGCTCTCGCCTGTATTTAAATATATTTTGCTTAATTACATACACGCTTATAAAGATTTACTATTATTTTGGCTCTAAATAGAGAATATCCTTTCACAGTTCCTTGTCTGAATAGTCAATAAAAAAGGGAGTTAGATACCTGTTTTATAGGAAAGTTACCACTATAACAAGTTTGGCTCTAATTACAGTTAAGGAATGACTGCAGTACCAACCATGTTTTTTCTTTTTTCTATAAAAGGGAAGAGGTAGGAAGATTTCTCAGTATCGGGAAGGTAAACTTCATTAGGGCCCAGTATAAACAGTTATTTCCAAATAGATCAGAGAGATGTCAATGTCTGTGACTCAGGCATCTGAGGTTCCTTTTTCTTTATGTTCAGATGGGTCAGCCTCTCTGCTGGCATTTCCCAGTCCATCCTGCACAGCCAAAAGTTGTATATTTTCAGGCATTTAGATTGGTGTTTTTACCTGTGGGAACATACAAATCTCCTCCCATTGTTAGTTTCAAGATCAGAAAAATTGAAAATTTATCAAAAGGTTTGGAATACAGAAGGAATATTATACCAACTCTCTCTTTTTGTTTTTTAAATTTTTATTATTTGACTTATAGATGCCTAAGTTGTATTACATATACCCATAAACAGGAGCCAAGGTGTAAGTTTTCATCAAATTCACCCAAACTGTTTTTCATTGATTGTATGCTACTTATTTGGGAAGTGAACTTAAACTTAATTTCTTCAAATTATCCTACAAGTAAAGGAAAAATGTTACAAGGTGATACTGTATAACACAGAAAAATATAGAGACCATTTGTGTACCTTAACCCCAAAGTTGTTGGAAATTCAATACAGATTACAAATAAAACAATTAACATTTTATATTCCCAATTAGTTCAAATGTATTACCATTTTAAACTGCAAACCTTAGAAAGTGGATTTTAATTACTATCTTCCTCCAAGCTCTTGTCCTTTTCCAGGCCTGGCATGAAAACCTGCTTTAAAGATTTTTCAATATCTAGCTCTTAATAAAATTTTCTTTTACAGTCCTTATGCCCATTAGTCAAATAAAGACTGGCTAGATATGCCCCATGAGATGTTGTTACCATCATTACCATCTTGATTTTTTGTTTTGTTTTGTTTTTGTGGGAGCTTCTAGGAAGCTTCCTTTGTCACGAACAGGTGCAACACAGTCCTGCTAAACGGAGAGGACACACAGTGCCCACTTTGTGGACATTGGAGGGAACTGGTCTCATTGCATAGAGGTCAGTCGGTCACCTCTGTGACCTGACCGGAGAGGTAACTTCCTACTCGGGTCCTTAGCCTGCGACAACGAGACACGTTTCCCACTCTTGGCTGTAACTTTCCATCTGCCCAAGTCCAGGACAGGAGTTTCACACCAGCTTCCCAGGTTGGTGGTCCGCAAAGGGAGCCTTTTTCCCAAACCAACTGGTCACTCAAATGAAATGCAGGCCACAACAACCACTGGTCATCTGAATGAAATGCAGGCTTGTCTTAGCCTGTATGCATGCAAAAAATTTTTAAAAATGGCAGCCACAAATTCCGCAATGATGTTAATGGGAATTCACATTTTTTTTGTTTCTTAAATTTTTAAATTTTTATACCTTTTATTTTTTTATTCCCAAATACCTAAAAACTTATTAACACTTTAATACAATGAAAACCTGGTCGCATCTTTGTTTTAGATGTTGAAAGGGCGTAGCCAGTAGGTGGCAGTGTAGATCCATTATTTTAAAATTTTTAATAGATAACCCATAACCTTTGTTGAAATTGAATTATGTTTTGGCTGTTTAATATAAATTGCATTTTGAGAAGGAAGGGCCATGTTCCAACTCAGAGGCAATGTTTTTACTGCTATCATGGCTATTAACATTAAAATATACTTAGAACACAAGTACACACATCCATACACATGTGTGTGCGCACATACATACATACATACACACATACACACATAAGAAATATTTGTTAGGTTGACCTGTAAGAGAAGAAAGCCATATTGTTTGATGTCCAATGAAAAACATGAAATTTTTATAATTTGTTATAGGGTTATTTTTACATAATTAGAGTAAATGTAATGCATTTTTATGTAATGCATAAAAAAGCTGAGATCCATATGCCACCTCTTAGGCCCATTTCCAACCATTTGCCTTTAATGAACTATCTCTAAAGTTTACTCCTATTCTTTCCCTATCTTGTCTCTTCTGGTTGACTGCCTTAAGCTGTCCCTCTGCTAAGCCTAACTGTCCCTATGCTATTTACAAATCTAAAGATTGAGGAGTCCCAAAAGTAGACAGGCCAAAGTTGTTTGTAGTCTTGGAATGATCCATCTTGTCTTATTATCAAGGACTTTAGAAGAAGAATAATTATCCACAATCACAACAATTATAATCATTATTAATTATTATTAATTATCAATAATTATTATTAACCATTATTAGTCACAACAATCAATAATTATTATGAATAATAATTTTCAGTAATAATAGCCAACAACAATGAACAATTTATCATTAGACTGAATTTCTATCAATTGTTATTAATAATTATATCTAATAATAACTATAACTATTAATAAAATTACTAATAATAATTAACAACAATCTATCATTAAACTGAATAATATGCATGCTATAAACCCAATTAAAAATTGTTAACACTAAGGGGTATAAAACAAACATTTTCTATGAATTGAATCTACTTTTGTTTATAGTCAGCTAAATAGATTTAAACCTGTAAGATTATAATGAATTAAAAGCAGGAACTCGCATTCACTCACACATACACACAGCTTGAAGATGGGTTTAAAGAAACATAAAACAGTTTTATTCAAAAAATTTCTCATTTAAATTTAACCAAAATATCAATTTACATTGTTAAAGACACTTTTACCAATGATCCTTAGAAAAGACAATTTATTGGAGCAAGTTTGTTTTGTTAGAACTTCAAGGCCTGTAATTTCTGCTAGAAATCCATCTATCTTGTTTCCAAAGTGCTGAAATCAAAAGAATGTTACCTAGAATCAAAATTTAAAGGGCATGATTTAGATATCATGTGCTCAATGAGGCAGCTGGTCACAGCAGGCAGGCTTATGGCGCCAGGCCAGAGCTCAGACCACGTGTGATC